>QFFB01012825.1:0-10768 GCA_003316465.1 Ramaria cf. rubripermanens
TGAGTCATGATGAGAAAAGACTAACTAAATAGAAACAAGGTGAGTCATTCTGAAACGAAGTGAGTCATGACAAGAACACTATAAATATCCACCAATCATAGTCGTACAAATGGTCCACTTTCTCCGAGATGAGTCATGGCATTAGTCAGCGCAATTGAGTCATAAGAGTGAGGGTGACAAATCAATAACAGAAATAACTCCTGAGCTTCTCCTTGATCCACTCCCATGATAGAACGTGAGGGGGAGGCAGTTGTATACAGTCTCAAGTAGCTCTATGATGAAGGTTGAGTCAGATTGACATGGGAGGGTCGGTTGGGTATGGAGCCTGGAATTCTGCCTTGTATTCTTTCCTTCCTTCATTGTGAACGACCTTGCCCATGTATCCAAGGAACATGAACAGCTGTGTATCATGTTGGAAATACACTGAATCTCCAATGGCATATGATTTTGGAATAGAGGAATGTGACTTCTTCGTTGAGAGCCATGCTGCTTTAGGTGACTGGGGGTAAAGCATGTGATGAAGCTCAGCATGTCTTTGAATATCTTCCGAATCGAGTGACCATTATGATAATGAGGGTGATGTTGGGGAGTTAAAGGTCTGAAGGGGAATAGAGTTTAAAGCTGCGTTGTTAATGGACAGCTTGGAGGTCACAATGAACTGATAATTGATGGGGTATGGCTGAGTCATCTGGCTGGGCTGAATTGAGATGATGGAATAAGCTGAAATGAAATAGACGTGTGTAGAGCTTGCAGTTTTTAAAGACTCCTCGGAGTTTGAAGCTTTTTAGATATGTGTCATTCAATTTTCCTTCACCGCCACTCAAGCCCTTCTAACCTTGCAAGAGCCCCTCCTAGCCTTGAGACTTGGCACAAACACCTTGGTCATGTCAACTACCCAACTATCATCACTATGGCAAAGAAGGGTATGGCAACAGGTATGCCCACTGACATCTCCTCCATACCTCTGACATGTGAATGTTGTATCCTCAGCAAGCAGGCAAAGACACCTGGACTGAAGATACCTGAGGGGGAGAGAGCTGAGGGCATCCTAGACATCATATTTTCTGATATCACTGGGCCTAAGGATGTACCCACTGGTGGTAAATTTTATGCCCTGAACTTCATAGACAACCACTCCAGATGGACCTGGACTTATCTCCTTGTGAAAAAGAGTGATGCTCTCACTGCATTCACTGAATGCCAAGTGCTAGTGGAATGTCAGACCAGCCATACAGTCAAGAAATTCATTACCAATAACAGTGGTGAATACAGTGGCTCAAAAAACTGTTTCAATGTTTCCTGATTTCAATATAATAGCATTCTAACCTGGGAAATAAAAAAGTTAAAATTGTGTAAATATTATTGATGATAGTACTCTATCTTGGCTTGAATTGATGCCATAAATCAAATCCATATATTTATATTTCCAGGAGATACATAATTTTTAATTCAGTCATATCATTGAAACAATTTCTTGGCTGACATCTTGATATCTAAAAATCTACATTGGCTGGCTTCCATACAATGACTAGTTTACTATAAGTGGTAAAATATGATGCCTCTATATCACATGACTATTGAACAATAGCAAACAAACCATAACAACTTGTTGAACAACTCCATATCACTATGAAATCATTGACACCTGCACTGCAACACCATATCCTTTCTCTCCTTGATTCTGGCCTCTCTGGTCACCAAATCTCATCTCAGACTGGTGTTTCCAATGCTACCATCTCCAGACTTCACTCCAAACATTGTCCCAGTCTTCAAAAGTCCTCAGGAGGTTGCCCAACAAAGCTTTCAGAGACCAACATTTGTCATGCTATTTGCCTTATTGGCTCAGGGAGAGCTGAAAATGCAGTCCAGGTCACCAAAGCTCTCAGGGATGTTGTCAACAAGCCTATCTCTATACAAACAATTTGAAAGGGCCTGAATAAAGCTGGGATGAAGGCTGTGGTGAAGAAGAAAAGGCCAAGACTCACACCCCATCATAGGAAGGAGAGGTTAGATTTTGCCTTCATATGAGTTCTGTTCTTGAGGTATACAGCTGTCAGTATGCATTCTCCCCATAAATTTGGAGGGATGTTTGCATCCGATCTAATTGCTCATGCCCTAGACATGAGGGTGTGGTGGCTTCATTCAATGACTCCATTTTCAGTGGAAGTGTATGGCACTGTAAGAAGGTGTTGGATACTGTAGTCATGGAGGTACTTCTCATATAACTTAGACATATACAGTGGCTCAAAAAACTGTTTCAATGTTTCCTGATTTCAATATTATAGCATTATAACCTGGGAAGTAAAATATTTAAATTCTTGTAAATATTACTGAGAATAGTACTTTGTCTTGGCTTGAAATTGTGCTATGAACCATGCTCCGAGTGAGATGAGGAAACAGGTGAATGAGATGCATGCCGAAGTTGACTATGCAGCCATCCGAGTATATTTATTCATTCATATTTCTAGGAGATACATAATTTTTAATTCAGTCATATCATTGAAACAGTTTTTTGGCTGACAATTATAAATAGTGTTTAGTACTTAGTATAGCCACCTTTGGCTCTAATTATAGCTTCAACTCGTCTAGGCATGCTCTCTATCAGTCCTTGACACACCTCTGGCTTTAATTTACCCCATTCCTCTGGTACCCTCTCTCAAAGTTCTAAAATTCCCTAGGGGGGGGGACCTCATACTCTGCCAACTTCCTCTTCAGATGATTCCATAGGTGTTCAATTGGATTTAGGTCTGGAGATTGTGCAGGCCATAATAGGACTTCCATATCATGGTCTTGGAACCAATTTTGGGCCTTCTTGCAAGTGTGTTTGGGATCATTATCCTGCTGGAAGATGATGCCCTGGGGGGTCTTGTCATAAAATGCAAGGCTTCTTAGCAGGTCATCCTCCAGAATCTTGATGTAAAGGTCTCCATCCAACCTCCTATCAATCTTGCAAGCATCTCCAACCCCCTCCCACAGCAACTGGGTTCATTTCCTCCCCCTTGCCGAATTTGCATATAACAACACTGCACATTCAGCCACAAGGGTCACATCATTCTTTGTGAAGAAGGGGTTCCATCTGAAGCTTAAAGTATCCCTTACATCTGTTGCTTCGAAAGATGCTTATCATCAAAAACAATTACCCAGTACACATTGGCCACCACCCATCGCCAACTCCCAATCCCAACTTTTGAGGTCAGCAAGAACAAGCTCGATCATTGCCAATTAGGGCCTTACCCCATCACCACTAAAGATCTCTTTGCATGCATATAAATACCCCAATCCTCCACCTCCCATTAAGGTAAATTCAGCCAAGGAGTTCCTAAGAGTGAACATCCTAGACAGTTGTATTCACCAAAGATGACTCAAGGACCTCATGGAATAGAGTGGTTATGAAGGGACTGCAGATGCCACCTCCTCAGAACCCAAGCCCAGTAATACCCCTTATACATTTTGGTAGATCCCCACACCTTTCCTTATTCGCATTTTCAAACACAATATGTTACAATTCGTTCCTTATTATTTGCTGTAGTTATATGTTGTTGCCTTAACCCCCGCATGACCAAGAAGTGTCTACTCCAATTCCTAGTCTAACTTCATGTTCGCTACTCTTCCCTTACAAGTCATCAAGCCATTGCAGCATCTCATGCAAGGTTCCCAGGTGCGCAACCCGAATATGGATGTCACACATCACCCCAGCTGCCTCCATTGCAATGTCCCTGGCTGTTTGCCTCACCTCATCAGCGACCTTCCACTTACCTGGAATGGATTTGGGAGTTAGCATAAAGAAGCAAACAGACAAAACCTAAAACATACCAAGGACACGTGAGGAGGAAAGCTCCAGTCCCCCCACCACCTTACTCCTGCTAGCATGTGACTTAACCCTTGTTGCCTTTGCCTTCTCAGCCTTGTCAGCAGCCTTTTTCACTGCCTCTGCCTTCTTGCCGGCTATGGGAGGGAGTATCAGCGAACCATGATACGGTGAAAGGACTGTTCTATCCTTACCTTCCATGGAGATACACCTGACCTTGTCACGAAGACACTGAGCACAGGTCAGGTTAGGGAGCCCATTGCACTCCTTAGCACACTTGTCGCAAAGGAAGCACCATGGGCGGCTGTCTAACAGTTCACCCTATATTTTGATGCTTAGTGAATATGGGAGAGGCAAAAGAGCTGTCACTTATGTTGCAGAGGATCTTGTTCCCCAACCTACTCACTCCCTCAGGGTACTCATGGCTTTTGGGGATTGCAATGAGCCACTTATCATCATCATGCACTTGGGCATGGACATGATGAGTTCGCTGGCATTTCTTTGGTTGTCCTTCACCAGTCTCTGGTGGAGGTTTGTGAGTTGCAGGACCCTCCTCCTGAGACAATTGGATCGAGGGTATGGGATCCCAAGCTGGAGTCAGTCGTATTCAGGGACTTTTCACCAATGATGTAGGAGTCAGGGGAATTGAGGCAAGCTGTCACACTAAGCTGGATGCGTCAGGCAGAGTGTTGGGGATTTTGCTTGTACCTCACACAGGAGTCTTACCCTTCTCCTTCCCACTTCCGCTGGCAACCTCGTTGAAAACTTTCTCTACACTATCTACGGGACAATCTAGAAACAACATCCCCTCAGTGAAGGGTTTCCTCCCCTCAATCCAAGCGCATATGATCACAACCTCTGCCTCTAACTCGGCGAGCAAGGTGGGATGGGAAAATGCCTCGTTAAGCCACTTCTTGTTCCAAATTGCGGTGAGGAACATGGACTAGGAGCATTCAAGGCTGTTAGTGACAGACAAATAAGAAGGAAGAGCAATACTACTTACCATGAATTTGTGCACCTGGGCAGACCACATTTCCACCTCCTCAAACAGCTTGTCCTTTAACTTGGGGCACATCTTATCCAGTGCTGATGCTTGTTTGGCAAGCATGTCAATTGCTGGGATGCTTGTGGACATGTCGAAGGTATGAGGAACCCATAGTATCCTGCCTAAAATTTATACTTGCTGGGACATGGTGCCTGGTCATGCATGGACCACCCACTGAAATGAAGGGCAAGGCTAATCGATCTCAGATCTACGCCCAGCTAGTCAGGTAGTGTCTCTCATCATTGAAATCCAAAGCTAGGAGGGGGGTACTGTCAGGATTGCCATTTCTTCCTGTATCCTCCTGGCCAATCACGCTACCCATGACCTCCGCCATCACCAAAATATCCCATGATGCCACTCCCACACATATACCACTCGCACCACTATTCACTGGTCCCCAAATAGTATCTTCACCATTATGCCACAATACTTCGCCCTTGTTTCTCACCCTTCACATCTACTCCGCAGGGTGCAGGGTCACTGAGTGAGAGCAGAAGTCCAGCCTACCCAACAGGTTTCACACCTAGGCCCCATCAGCTGCATTGTCTCATGAAGGTGTAGTTTGACCCTTACTCTGTATTCTATTACATGTTACTCTTCCATAGTATTCTAGTCCCGCTCGATCCATCCCCCCCCTGCATTTACTTTTTTACTATAAGTACTTCGATTCCACCTGTATAATTCTCTAGTTTGATTATCATACATCTACCTCATTATTTGACTCCTTACTAGTAGAAAAAAACCTTAGTGCAATGACCTCCTCCCTCATTGGTAGTTGTGCCTAACGGTGAGCTTGAACCTTTGATCTTATTCGCTATGCCCCTTTGGGGGCATCACTGAGACCGCTATTTGCAGCACTTTGCAGGAGTGTTTGGATCAGCGAAAGGAACACCTGAACTGGGGTGACCTTTCCTCAAGGATGTGCATGATTCATTGCATACTACTCTTGGGTTATTCACTATGACTGTAGGCCCATGTTGGAATTATACTGATGTTCTATCTTTGCCCTAAATTCCAATCTTGACAACATGGTGCTTCTGCATGGATTGTAGCTTGGAGCCCATTCCCATTTGCCATATTGGACCATTTGGACCTTTTAGCGCTTCAGTGAAAGAGTTGGGATCCTCACCTTTGTGTACAATACTCACCAATGCCATGTCTTCAATGAAGTTAGTTTCAAGTTCAGCATTCTTCCTGGTGGCATGTGTATGGCAGGCTATGGTAGTGGCAGAAGTGATCTCAGTGACAGTTTGTTCAGTGTGGCTGGTATAAGGCAAGTTTTGCATTACAGCACCTGCTGCAGAGGGTTTTGGGATATACAAGGATAGGTGTGGGCGATGATTGACTATAATGGAACTAGGATAACCAGGTATGTTATCTAATTCAGCTTGTGGTGGCTCAATATCTAGTACTCCTCCTACAGCTGATACACCCTCTTCACCATGACCTTCTTCTCCCATCTTTCCAAAATTACCTGTATCCTCGTCACTTCCACTCTCATCAGATTTTTCCTGATTAGGTTTTCTGAGTACAAGTCCTGGGTGAAATGGGCATGAGTTGTCATCTTGTGATTCAATGAAGGTTACATTTTGTGAAGTGATAATCTGACCAGTTGTTCAGTTATAGCATTGGTAAGCCTTTGAATTTAGTGAATAGCTGACTAAGACACATTAAATTGACCAGTTGTAGATCTTTGAAACATGGCGATTTGGATTAGCACAAAAGCTCTGCATCCGATTTCTTGTAGATGTGAAAGGTCAGGCTTCTGGCTGGTCTAGACTTCATATGGAGTCTTATTGTTAAGAGCTACCCAGTTGTCCTGCTGGTAGTTGATGTATATTTGCAGGTACTATTTGAGGGAGTTGTGTGGATTTGATAATGCATAAGCACCATCCTCCCCTTTAGGGTACATGTCGCCTCGACAGGTCAAAGCATGAGGTTTAGTACCAAGCCTCCCTGTGCAGTCACAAATGATGTTGTTGAACCCTCAACAGTGTTTGGACCATCGATGATGTGATGTCCCCACGAAGTAGTTTCACCATCTTTTGAGTGCTGAACAGATGACAAGGGGATCCTTGTCATAGACGTTGCTGTTAACCTTGCAAGTGGCGAAGATGCCAATGGGAGTGGGTTTTCATTTGACGCTGTTTTTCACCAAATTGATTCATTTTCTATTTTCTTGGGTACCTGAGCCAGTGAAGTAGAGGATTCAAGAATTGATGAAAGAAGAGATGACACAGAAAGTGTGCTTGGATCATACTCCAGCATGTATAGATATTCATCCTCCATGTCACCCATCTGCACAAAAACAGAAAGGGGTGGAATAGGGGGCTGAGAGTTATTTGGAGACTCGGTGTGGCCATTTGCAATATTTCATACTATAGGCAGTGAGTGAGTTCTGCCCTCCACATCACTCATCTGCTTGAAAACAGAAAGGGGCAGAATAGGATGTTGAAAAGTATTGAGGGACTCAACGTGGCCATTCACAGTATTTCATGCTATAGGTGGTGAGTGAGTCTCAAGCAAATGCCAATCTGGGTAAGGGACTGGGATATTTGTGGGTGATCCATTTGTGGCATTTGGGATGTAACTTAAGGATCACGGGGATAAGTTTGAACCAGGAACTGATGGTGGCAAAGTCATTGAGGCAGTGTGGAGTTCAGGGATAATATTGAAAATTGTTGGTGAATTGACCAATGTATAGATGATGGTGACTGTTATGCATGTAAGCAAGGGAGCAGTGCCAAATGGAAGAGTAATAGTTAGGTTGCCCCATCCAATGATGGGTTTTGTGGAAACCAGCCAGGGGAGACTGAGTACAATGTGTGCCAAAGGGTGTAGCTTCATCACTAGCAGCAAAACATGCTGCGAAGATAAATTGGGGAATGTGAGCTCTGTATCAAGATATTTATTACTGAAACCACTCGTTGCGGGATTCCTATCAGAGTGGCAGGGCATAGTTGGCAAACATAAAAGCATGGAATTGAAGTTGGGGCAAGATGAAAATGAGACATCAATAAAATTGTATGAAGCACCAGAATCAATAAGCATTGGTACAGGGTCAGGATTGTTATGACAACGATCTATACCGTGAGTTCACCGAGCCACACCAAGTTTATCACACATGTCCACAACTTCACCAAGTCATGCGCCCATCCGGCGCACGAGGTGCATACATTGCATACCGAATAGGTTGAAAAGTATTGAGGGACTTGACATGGCCATTCACAATATTTTGTGCTATAGGTGGTGAGCAAGTTTCAAGTGAATGCCACTCTGGGTAAAGGACAAGGATATTCGTGGGTGATCCATTTGCAGTGTTTGGGATGTAACCCAAGGATCATGGGGATATGTTTGAACCAAGAACTGATGGTGGCAAAGTCATTGAGACAGTGTGGAGTTTGGGGATAGTGTTGAAGATTGTTGGTGAATTGACCAACGTACAGGCCATGGCGACTGTCATGCATGGAAGCATTGAATTAGTGCTGAATGGAAAAGTAATAGTTAGGTTGCCCCAATCAATGATGGGTTTCATGGCACACAGCCAGGGGAGTCCAAGTACAATCAGTGCTGAAGGATGTAGCTTCATCACCAGTAGTGAAACATGCTGCGAAGACAAGTCAGAGAATGTAAGCTCTGTATCAAGATATTTGTGAATAAAACCACTTGTTTCAGGCTTCCCATTGAAGAGACAGAGTGCAATCGGCAAGTGTAATGGCATGGAGAGTAAAAGACGACTGTGAGTGAGAGGTAAGAGTAACGAAGAGGTTTAAGTTCTGTTTTGAGGACATGAGGGGGATGGAGTGTAGGGAAATGCTGAGCAACCCATCGTGTATATGGTAGGAGATTTGTGAACTAATTTTTCCAAAGAGGGGCTGTTAGAATCTTTGCCCATGAGGTTAGAGTAGGATGAGAATGAGATGTTGGTTGCATGAGGAGTAGTACAATTATTGAGGTTGAAAGATGATTGCTGGTTGGAGAGACTGATTTGTGAAAAGACAGACATGGGTTACAGTGAGGATGAAGGACAATTATGAGCAAGAGGAGAGGGAGTGTTGGAGGATGTCACCTCAGAAAAAACAGCAAAGATGGGTTTGGAAAAGCAGTGAAAAAATCCTGTGAGAATAAATCAGAGACTGTAAGCTCCTCAGAATAGCAGCGAAATGTGCAGTAAAGATCAACCAGAGAATGAAAACTCTGGATTGAGAAATTCATGGGGGAAACCACACAAAATAGGTATGGAAGGGTGTGACTTTGAGAACAACAGTGAAAATGCCCTGTGAAAGTTTAACAAGGGCATATCAGCTCTGGATTGAAAATCATTGATGAAACCACAAAAAATGAATGCCAGAGGATGTAATCCCTAGAAAAAGCAGCAAAACATGTGTCACAACTGCTGTTTTCCACATCTCAAGTTTAGCAAATTATGTCGATCTGGCCGGCGGGTTCCCACCACACTGATGTCGGCAAGACCCCTGCAGTCTATCTCACTTCTTTTCGCTGGTTGCTGGACATATTCTTTGCCATTGTGCCATGATACTTTGCCCTCATTTTGCATCATTTACATCTCCCATGCAGCGTGCAGGGTCACCAAATGCAAGCAGAAGTCTGGTCTAACTGACAGGTTTCATTCATAGGTCCCATCAGCTGCCTTTCCCCATGAAGCCTCTCTCCATCCATGCCCCCTTGCATTTGCTTTTTTACTATAAGTACTTCGATTCTACCTGTACAGTTCTCTAGTTTGATTATCATACGTCTACCTTGTTATTTTACCTCTTACTAGTAGAAAAAACCTTAAGTGCAATGACCTACTCCCTTATTGGTAGTTGTGCCTAATGGTGAGCTCAAACCTTTGATCTTACTTGCTATGCCCCCTTTGGGGGCATCACCAAGACCACTATTCGCAGCACTTCGCAGGAGTGTTTGGATCAGTGAAAGGAACACCTGAATGAGGGTGACCTTTCCTTGAGGACATGCGTGATTCATTGCATACTACTCTTGGGTTATTCACTGCGACTGTAGGCCCATGTTGGAATTACACTGACGTTCTACCTTTGCCCTAAATTCCAATCTTGACAACATACTGTGAAAATCCATCTGAGAATGTAAGCTCTGGATTGGAGAAATTCATGGGTGAAAACACAAGAAATGAATGCTGGAGGATGTAACTCTCAGAAAAGCAGCAAAACATGCTGCAAAGATCAATCTGATAATGTAAGCTCTGGATTGGAGAAATTAGTGGGCGAAACCACAAGAAATGAATGCTGGGGGATGTAACTCTCAGAAAAGCAGTAAAAAATGTGCTGCAAGAATCAACTAGAGAATTTTATACTCTGTATGAAAGTGATTGTCTCTGAAACCACAAGAAATGAATGCTGGAGGGTGTAACCCCCAGAAAAGCAGCAAAACATGCTGCAAAGATCTATCAGAGAATGTAAGCTCTGGATTGGAAAATTGTTGATGAAACCACAAAAAAAAAAAGAATGCCAGAGGATGTAACCCCCAGATAAGCAGTAAAACATGCTGCGAGGATCTATCCAACAATGTAAGCTCTGGATTAGGGAAATTCATGGGTGAAAACACAAGAAATGAATGCTGGAGGATGTAACTCCCAGAAAAGCAGTGAAAAAAAATCTGCTGCAAGAATCAATCAGAGGATGTAAGCTCTGGATGAAGTAGTTGTGTCTGGAACCACAAGAAATGAATGCCAGAGGATGTAACTCCCAGAAAAGCAGTCAAGTGTGCTGCGAAGGTTGATGAGAGACACAGTGAAAATGTGTTTTGAACAAGGTGGCGAAATGTGCCTGGCTGTGATTGTTTTGGAACCCTTCAAGACTTTGGTGTTATTGTCAACGCCTCAATCTATCAGAACGTGTCGTTTACAAGGCTTCAAGAATATTAAACAATGCTGCAGC
>QFFB01012866.1:0-11693 GCA_003316465.1 Ramaria cf. rubripermanens
CGACACTCCACCTGAAATGAGAGCGGGTTCTTGTCCTGTAGCCGTTTCGTTTTATAAGCTAGTTGCGGAGCGCGGTTGCTGGAAAGAGGATCTCCTCGCTGAGGCAGAGGCACTCTGGCAAGCGGGTGAAGAGAAACGCCGCATCAAGACGGGACTGCTTGGAGCTGGGACGGGTGGTGAAAGTACACGAGAGCATGAGGAGGCCATGCTCAGGTGGTTCATTGCTGCAGAAAGGGGATACGAAATTGCGCAGAACAATATCGCATGGGTGCTTGACCAAGGTGAGCGTGGCTACCTGGTTGTTTGGGAACCCCTTGGTTTCTTAGAACTTTTTTGCGGCTAGACAAGAGCAGCTTGCGCCATACGCGATTCACCCGTGCGCCATCAAACGAGACCGCTCGCGTAGCACTTACGCAGTGGACTCGCTCAGCTGCTCAGCGAAATGTTGATGCGTTGATAAAAGTTGGTGATTACTACTTCTATGGGCTCGGTGTGAGCGACGAATCAGAAGCGGTCCGATGGGAGAAAGCAGCTGGATACTACCATTCAGCGGTGTCTACACAGGTTAGTGCATTGGCCATGTGGAATCTGGGATGGATGTACGAAAATGGTGTTGGTGTCACACAAGTACGTGGACAGTCAAAAGTTTGTCGTTTCTGACTACTTATACTATGTAGGACTTCTATTTGGCAAAGCGATATTACGATATGGCTCTGGAAACCAACAGCGAGGCGTACTTCCCTGTTATGCTCTCATTGATTAAACTACACCTCCGTAGCTTGTGGTATGAACTGTGGGGCGGCAAAAACAAAGGCGTATCATTATGGCGTGACGGTGGAGATGATGACCACTGGTACCTTGGAAAGGCAAAAGAGGATCGAGAGCGCAGATTGAGCAGCAAAAAAGGTGAATTAGATGGTGTTGAGCAGGCAGGTGTTACAGGAGAAGGAGTTAAAGCCGATCAGAAGATCGTTCGCGATGAAGAAGATCCAGTGCAGTGGGCACGGGACCGTCGAGACGCGGAAGATGGTGCCGGAGACTTTGGGCCAGAAGACTACTTTGATGGAGCAACGCGTGGACGACGGGAAGCGGATGAGGATGAGGATGAGCTGTTGGAGACCATATTTCTGGTCATCCTTTGCGCCCTTGTCAGTGGGCTGATCTATATGAGAGGGCGATGGGTGGAGCGCAGACGGAGGGAAGATCAGGAAGCAGCTGCACAGGGGAATAACAGAGCTCAAGATGGTGGGCTGTTCCCCCCCCAAGGTGATCCTGCTAGGGACGACTGGGCGATACTCCGGTAAGGAGTTAATTTTATGTGTAGAATGGAGCTACGGTGTGTATCAACATGCATACATATTATTATGTACCCACAGTCGGTTGCCTGACAATTTGTGTTCCACACTCGTTACACCAGGACGTACATGCATCCAACAGTAGTCAACAGTCTACCTCCTTCAACATTCACGAATCTCCCTCGACTCGCACCGTTGGAGCAAGATTAGCTCGCGAAAGCGGGTATCCCCGTCACTGCCTTGCCCAGAATCAAGGCATGTATGTCCTACAAAACACGTTTAAACCATAATAAATCCAACGATATTCGTTCCCGCTACTAAGGAGTGTACGTACATGAGTTCCTAATAAGAAAATAGTTAGAAAGCGTCAGAGAACGGGAATAAGAGATAGACCTTCATACGTATTGACTACCTGTAAGTTAGCTACATGACGACCAATGTGGTACCTAAATGGATCAGTTTTGTGACATCCAAAAGACTGTCAACATTAGGGCCTACTCATCGCTGCAGGCGTTACCACCAAGAATATCTAATAGCACTCGCGAGTGTTGAAGAGCTTTGCCTGCGTTGTTTCTTTTCACGAAGCTAATCATCTCCGGAGACCATTGACCCTGGTCTTTGAGCCGTCCGACCTGTAAATAAATGCGTCGAACGAACATCAGACTTTTAGCAAAAAACTTGTACGGCTGAAATCTGCTCGACAGAATGGGGGCATCTTACCTGTAAACTTGCCGCCAATCCCAGGCCAGCCTCGACATGAGCATCGACCAACTTTTTTTGCACAAGTTGAAACGAGGCAATTGGTCGCTTAAACTGATGTCTCTCAAGCGCATACGAGCGTGCACGGTCAATACAATCTTCTAAAGCCCCCATGGCTCCCCAGGAGATGCCATATCTTAAAATTATGTCAACGTCAATCTAACCGATGATAATCGGTTCTCTTAGACCTGGCATTGTTCAAACAAGCAAAGGGACCTCCAAGACCTTTCACTTTTGGCAGGAGCGAGTCATTAGAAACGTGGACGTCGTCTAAGAAAATGGAGCCAGTGAGAGAAGCACGCAGCGCGAGTTTATTCTTCATAGCGGAGGCCGAGAGACCTTTATGACCCTGTTGAAATCCCATACAAGCGTATTACCAAATTATGAAACATGAGTACGCTAAAAGTCAGTCTACATCGACATTGGCAGGAATGCGTCTCACAAACCTTTTCCAAAAGAAACCCCCGAACCTTTTGGTCCCATTTACATCGAGCCCAAACAACAAAGAGGTCGCTTTATCATTTCGTGATATCGAGTAATATCTTTAATGAGTTCAGATTAAGACTCACGCTACTGGCGCGCTGCTGATCCAGGTCTTGGTGCCGTTCAGAACAAATCCTCCACCCGGTGCTTCGGAGGCAACGGTTTCCATACCAGCAGGATCCGACCCATGATCAGGTTCGGTGAGACCCTGTAACGCGGGCATTAGTCTATGATAAGTAACCCTGGTTGAGGGGTTGTGCAAAAGTGGTGTGAAGTTAGAATGAGCCCAGATAGACATACAAAACATCCAACGAGTTCCCCCTTTGCTAGATAATCAGATTTGGGTGAGTAATAGGCTGATTTGCTACAGGGTTTGAACACAGTGAATGCACAATCAAACCGCTTGCGGGGTAGACAAAGAGCCAAGTATGCCTTTGACAAAAAACAAAACAAAAAAGACTCACCAAGTCGAGGAAGGTATCTCTCCTTCTGTGTGTCTGTGCCAAACCCATTTATGGAATGCATGGTCAAAGAAGACTGCACAGACATCGTAGATCGATACCCAGAATCGACTCTGAGGTGTCCCTAAGAAATTCAGACTGACAGCGCTAGAAACTTTCATACCGTTCTATCTCTCGTGCAATGAGACCGTATGCTACGCTACTGGCGCCAGCACAACCATATCCTTGTATAGTAGGTCCTAAGAGCCCCACAGCACCCATCTCCTGGAGGATGTGGGGATTGTATTCTTTTCGTTGAGAAAGGATTTAGAATACCCTTATCAGGGTTTATGCATATGATTCATGAAGGCTGACCTTCTGATCTGTATTGCTCAGTGATGCGTGGTAGGAGCTTTTCCTGCGGTAATGCTTTGACCCGTGAGCTCATTTAAAGTGACAGGTCCAGCACTCACCTGCGCAAACTCTTTTGCAGTATCTCTAATTGCATGCTAATTCTTGCGTTTGAACGTTCACCTGTTACGAAGGCTCACCTTATGGCCTTCTCCTCGTCAGTCAGTAACATCTCGAGATTTAGGGGGTCCTTTACAAATGCATAGCGATTAGCATGGGTGGGGTAAATGATTTATATAGCTTGCCTCCCATTTATATGCGGCGAAACCTCCAAAGTAATCAGTTCAACCTAATGACAAGAGTCTGCAGGTGGGAAGGGGAGAGTAAGACACACTGGACGCATTTCTTCTACACAAGCTCCTAGAGAGACTTGAAGGTGGTAATAATGCAGCACGACGTATAGAAGACAATACAAGACCAAAGGGTGACATTTCGAGGTTTAGCTTGTTGTATCAGACACACTGAACAGTGTGAACGGACACGATCACGTGCTTGTCCGGTTCGGCCTGTTAGTGTTGCTGCCGGCTACATCGTCACCGTCACCCGTCACCGTCGCCCACCATCACGTCACTGCCGCGTTACCAACGTCATCCACTGTCGCCGCCATGTACGCAGGAAACCAGCATGTACTGTATTTTTCATTCTGAATCAATATGTTTTATTCAAGCCAAGTCCACTCCCACTTCACCAAGAAAACAATATATTTTTCGTGATATTACTATTCCAAGAAATGGTGCAGTGCGCGCGTTTTAATTATCGTCATTGCTGATTGATTCCAAAGGATACGTTCCTTGAGGTGGCGAGCAATGTCAATAAACATCACCAATGTGTCAAGAGGGATGGAAGTGAGTACTGGATAAGTCAAGAGGTCAATAACAAGCTAGGAACAGACATTGTGGGTTACAGTATTGTGCGAGCAAGCTAAGGAGGAATACACTAACCCACAAGCACCAATAGACAAGCTGTCACCCATATGCGTACTCAAACAATATCATCATGATGGTTGTGACTATAGGGCTAGCAGTCCATGGACCATGTGTGAATGGCTGGGTAGCTCTCAGCTTGGCATGGTTCCAGCTAAGACATGAGCCAAGCTATGTTTTTGGAGCCGGCTGTGGATATGGTAAATGGCTTGAACTCTAGGGTGGCTTCCCATCATCTAAGTAAGTATGGGATAGCAAAAAAAAAATTTATACAGAAAATATGCTCTGAGAATCACATGGAAGCCCCAACTCTCCAGGATTTTTCAATGGCTCAGCTTGAAGCCATCACAAATAGAGCCAGCTAACATGTTAAGTTCATGGACATTACCTGGAACTTTGGAGGTTGGACTTCGAAGCAATACAAGGAGGGTAGGGACTTGGCTTCAACTTATGGATTGTGCCACCTACTATCGTTTGGTCCATAATTTTGGAGATTGGAGGTTTGGAGGTTACATGGAGGTTTGAACTCGGAAGTATCACTAGTAGTATCTAACTATGGAGATAGTGATGCGAGAAGACTGGAGGTTGGTAATGAGGAAATAAGTTGATATTTGAACTAAAGAAGCGGATACAAGATTGGAGGACTATTAATACCTCATAACCTAATTGTATCCTAAGAATGTATAACAAGAAAGACATAAACGTAGAACAAGAAGGATATAAACATAGAACAAGAAGGATATAAACATAGAACAAGAAGGATATAAACATAGAACAAGAAGGATATAAACATAGAACAAGAAGGATATAAGAGTCAAATAATAATTGGAGTTTGGATTAGGGTCAGAGGTTCAGATTGAGTGAGGTACAAGTATTCTACTTTGGGTCATGAATGAGGATTATACCTTAAGAGGCAAACAACAAGAACTAAAATGGAATATAATAGTTACTTCAGGGTTCAGAGGTCCAAAGGTTCAGAGTATTGGTGTTAGATCTCAGGGATCTAACATAACAGTAGCTTGGCTTGGCATGGAGCCAAAGCTGAACTGTGGCAATGCTAGTTGCCATAATTTTGTGTGTCTCATGGGCTAGTCAATAGATTGTTGACCAGAAGGGGGCAAGAGGTGGGAAATAGTAAAGCTGGCTGCAGGACTAACTATTTCCTGTAGGTTAGAGGGAAGAGAAATTGTCAGTCAAAGACCAAGGCCCATGGAAGCTGCCAAGGTGCAATAACTTCCAGTTGCAGGTCCATGAGGGTGTACAACCCACAACACATGCACAATGTGACATGACTGTGTCAGAATGAGTCTGAGACTGACAAGTCTCAAGCCCAAGGATGTGGCGGGCTATACCACTACCTGTAATCAGGTGTGAAGAAACAGGCTATGAGTATGCCTGACAGTGCTTACACCCCTCAAAACACAGTGGGGTAAGAACTGGAGAAGATATGTATCAAGGTATATTAACTAAGTCACAAGTTTTGATGTAGTTGAGACCTATGGGAAGTAAGTGAAGATACTGAATCAAACACCTTGCTTATGAAATTAGGAAGAATCTCTTCAATCTATCTCTAATATAGGAGGAAGGCAGTAGAAGTTGATTTATCAATGACCATGACAATCCAGGGATCAATGCCTAAGAGCAAAAGGTGTGAGGTTCCTCCTATCCTTAAACTGTGACCTTTGATGGAGGGAAGGTGAGTACCTGACCACACTTTGCTACAGTGTTCTAAGAACCAGGCTTTAGTCATGGGTGCCCACCCACCATTGGAAGATTTGAAGGTGAAAAGTGGGGCATGTAACAGTAGGTTTGAACTGTAGGTTAGGTGGTGCCAGAAGGCTGTGATGGGACTGGAACACTCACCAATGTTGATAAGCTATAGATCATTGCCTAGTGATCTCTTGGTTTTAGAGAATGGAATGTGAATTGTTGTGAATTAGCAGCCCTGCCTGGAAACACCATGAGAGATGGATGTAGAATGCAAAATGTGAAAGGAAGGATCAAAGGAGTTATATAAAGGGATAGTGAGTTCAGCCAGGTGGCAACAAGCCCAGAAAGAGATAGAAACCACAGCAAAGACAGCAGCATCAAATGAGTCCATCATGTCAAGGTTATCATGCAGGAAATTGATATGGGCAATAGTTACTGGGCTGAGGACTTTACATGTTGAAGAAGGTGGGGCTGTGTTAGTAGCTCCCCTTTTAGCTAGAGCCAAGAGGCTGCTTCTGTGCCAAGGTGTGTCAATAAGCTGGTGCCAATGGTGAAGGCCAGTAAGCCATGTTGAGATGCAGGACTCATGAAACCAGTGCCACAGTTCATCATGAAAAGGGACAGTAACATCTCAGAAGCAGGGATGTGATTGGATCCATGCAGGTTGATAGAATCAGTGATGCTGGTTGAATATTAGAATGCCAACACCCCATCCTTGGTGGGTACTTTTGATGACACTTGACACAGACTTCACACATGTGAGTGATGTGATTGGCAGGAAATGAAGAATGAGATATAGAATTATGCTCAATAGAGTAAGGAATGAGCCATAATGTGGCTTGGTCTGAAGCTAGGACATGAGGATGAAGGAAAGATGGTGTAAGAAAGTTCTTAGGATTATGCAACATTTGTGGATTGCATTGGTGGACAGGTTGTGGTAGGGAAGTGACACTGGCTAACTTCCTAGATGGTCTCGTAGTTCAGATGTGGTCAGACCAAACAAAGACCTTGTCACCTACTTGGAAGTCCAGAGGCAGAGTTCAATGTCAGTTTGTGGAGATAGAGTACTGTTTCTGTGCCTTGGAGATGGTTGCTGAAAGGTGTTGGTATAGCTCATCTAGGTCCACAGCAAATTCTCTTGCCTTGATGGAAGTGTGAGGTCTCACTCCGGATGTACAGAAATGTCCAGGTGGTAACCTTTGTTAGCAAAGAAGGGTGATATGCTGGTGGTAGCATTTGGAGAGTTGTTGTATATTAAGTTCATGGATGTTACCTGGAACTTCAGAGATTGGATATCTGGAGGTTGGAATTGAGAGGGTGTAAGGGGGGTAGGGACTTAGCTTCAACTTATGCATTGCACCATCTGTTGTGATTTGGGGTTTGTTGTTATATGATAGGAGAATATAATTCAGGCTTCAAGTGAAGCTGAATCGAGCAGAGGTTTGATATGAGAGAGAACTTCAAGTAAACTGCAATATATGCTAGTTTTATCTTGAATACTACTTTAATTAAGAACTTCGAACTGTTATGAGTGAGTGTTATTACTACTTCTATTCACAGCACAAAAACTAGCTATTTATATGTAGAAATTCAATTGGGATGAATATTTCGAGTATGGGTCATGTGACCCGGTGGTATGGGGATCGCATGTAGACACTCCTAAGTGTCGTGTGGTAGTGAATGGGGAGTAGAGCGTAACTGTGAACATGTGAGATATATGTGAAATGGAGGCTACATGTAGGAGAGTTGAGGTGTGTGCTCCGTGACAGGAATCGCGATGTATACGTAGGGCAGGCTCGACGCGACGTGTTCTAATTATGGAATGAATATGACCGAGCGCCGAGGCCGGATGTGGGGTAAGATTGTCTCCGATCAGTGATGTCACCGCTGGGACATCAGCACGTGCAGGCGCTTTGTCGGTAGGATAGTGATGGATATGAGGTCATGGGCTCGACGTAGGGGATATGTGTATTATGGGTCGAGGAACGTCTCAGGCGGTTCCTGTCCTTGAACATGGGTCGTAAGGAGGGTATCTGATAGTAATATCCCGGGCATTCATTAGATGTTACAAGCGGGAGATGTTAATTTATTTTTAGATGTTTTTGTAGTAACTTCTCTTCTTTATTTATAACACCATCCACTGTTATTTGATCCCCAATTTCAGAGGTCAGAGGTTTGAAGGTTGTCCAGAGGTTCAGACTTGGAAGTATCACTAACAGTATCTAACTATGGGGATAGTAATGCAAGAAGGCAAGAAGATGGTAATGGGGAAATAAGTTGATATTCAAACTAAAAAGCTAATACAAGATTGGTGGACTATTAATATGTAGTATCCTAATTGTATCCTAAGAATGTGGAACAAGAAGAATATAAACACAGAACAAGAAGGATATATGAGTCATATAACAAGTGGAATTTGGAATATGTTTGGAGGTTTGGATTGAACAGAATACAAGTAATCTACTTTGGGTTGTGAATAAGGATTATATGTTATAAGGCATATAACAAGAACTGAAATGGAATACAATAGTTACTTTGGAGTCTGGAGGTCTAGAGCCTGAATGTTAGATCTTAGGCATCTAACATTGTACATGAATTCTGCAATCAGAAGAAGATTGGACCAGTTGTCTTGCTGGTAGTTGCAGTAGATTTGGAGGCACTGTTTAAGGGATTGATTCATACATTTGACCTGTCCATCACCTTTGGGGTGATACCCTGACATGAAGTGGAGCTTTATGTTGAGAGCCTTTCTGAGTGACTGGAAGAAGGAGGACACGAACTCCATGTTGCGATAAAGAAAAACACGAAAATAATTATAAAAATATTTCTATCAATTCATGCTTAGTCCCAGAAGACTGATGCAATATTTGGATGATTTATTGGATTTTATCCAGAGAATAAAAACCCATAACAGTTTGGACACTGCTGGACCATTCACTGGCCCTTTAATGCCCACTACGTTACTGGATTGAGACTGGAACATGGATCGGATTATATATGATTACCCCACATGACCACTAGATCAGCTTGCTTACATAAGCACCAAACCTTTGGTGGAACAAGCAAAAACAAAATATATTGTTGTAGCATGGAGATTGTAGCATGGGGCCTTCAGAACCCATGGAATTTGGAAGGAGTGATGTATCACATACATTCACTCAATTGGATACTTATGAAACAGGTCCAGAAAATAGTAATCTATATTAAAGGTTTTTCACAAGCTTATTCTGTTCTATTTTCTCCTATCCTTTTACCTGTTAATTGTCATTGTAATTCATTAGAAGAATTCTACACCAAACATCCTAGGTAGTATCCCTGCTCATATGATGTTTCAACATGAGCAGGGGAATATTTGCTCTACCCTGCCTGTATGCATTCATCCCTGCAACTCATTTCCACCTTACCTTTTATTCTGCTTCGAGGATATTTTTAGAATAATTCCAGTATAAATACTCCCATAGTTCCTGGGTGAAACTAATGACAAAATATCAGCCAGAACTTTTATCTTGCACAAATCCAACTATTTACTTGTTGAAACCACTAAGAAAATATTTCCTGACCTCTACTCGCTGTTTCTGGCAGCTCCAAAGCATTATAGAAATTATCTAGTTATTATTACAGTCCTATGCCCTTGAAACTGAACATCTTACCACCCAGAATTGCCTGAGCAATGAATATCTTTTGTTACTGGCATCACTGAGCCAAATTCCTGGCTCATCCCTGAGGCCAAGTGCTACCCTGCATCATGTGACCCCCTGTGTCATTGACATATGTGCCCCATCTGGTGCCATGTTAATGAGGCATAAAAAAACCTCGATTTTATTATAAAACTCCAAGCCTCGGTCAGAGGTCACATGTGAGGGAACTCCATGCTTGGAGAAGACATGGAGGATAAACAACTTGGCTAGTATCAGAGCAGTGATGGTGTCAAAGGTCAGAATGAAGATCGACTGCTTAGAGAGTTGGTCAATGATGACAAGGATGGTGTTGTATCTGGAGGAAGGAGGAAGCTTCTCAAAAAAATCCATGGAGATGGAATTCCAAGGTCGCTCCAGCATGGGGAGTTGCTTTAACAAGCTGTATGGACTGTAAAAATAATGTGAGGTTGAGTGTTGAAATCTTTTATGTGATAGGGGATTGACTCTGGAGAAGTTGTGTAACAAAAAGTAAGTTGATGATAGGACAGATAAATCCTAGCCCTCAAGTTGGGGCTGGATCACAGATGAAAGATTGAGAACCTCAAGTAAATAGAAATAAGTACATTGCAAAACCAAACTGATAGTAAGGATGAAAAGGGTGTAAAATTTATTTTGTGTTATGCTAACTATAAGTAATAGTCTGTAGTCTTTAAGGAGTAAACATGTGAAAAAACTTGAGCCCCTGGATCGTTAGGGGTCAACTTTGCTAGCTAGACAAAGTAGAATAGAAGTAAGAGTGATCTGATCAGTAGTGATGAAAAAGAAAAGGAACTGACACTATAATCTAAGTAGTGTGCTATGCATCTGAATGTGCCTTGTCTCTAACTATGCACAAATGTGCGCCTCAGATAGTACTACGCATATAAATGCGCCTCAGTGAAAAGTCTGAGCCGATGAAGCAAGTTGTAAAATAAAAAAGTTGGATTGATGTGGGAGGGTTGGTTGGGTATGGAGCCTGGAATTCTGCCTCGTATTCTTTCCTTCCTTCATTGTGAACGACCTTGCCCATGTATCCGAGGAACGTGAACAGCTACGCATCGTCTTGGAAATACACAGAATCTCCAATGGCATATGATTTTGGAATAGAGGAATGTGACTTCTTCATTGAGAGCCATGCTGCTTTAGGTGACGGGGGGTAAAGCATGTGATGAAGCTCGGCATGTCTTTGGATATCTTCTGAATCGAGTGACCATTGTGATAATGAGGGCGATGTTGGGGAGTTAAAGGTCTGAAGGGGAATAGAGTTTGAAGCCGCGTTGTTGATGGACAGCATGGGGATAACAATGAACTGATAATTGATGGGGTATGGCTGAGTCGTCTGGCTGGGCTGAATTGAGATGATGGAATAAGCTGAAATAAAATAGATGCGTGTGGAGCTTAGAGTTTTTAAAGACTCCTCGGAGTTTGAAGCTTTTTAGATACGTGTCATTCAATTTTCCTTCAACATGAGCCCACATGGACCTGCCCACACCCGAGACTCATATGCTGACTTGCGAGAATGCAACATGGACAAATGCCATCATGCAGCAGACCCACAAGACAGCCACATGGACGCAGATGGCGACCACAACATCATGCCCGCACACCCTAGTTACCACCCTGTACACAGGCGCATACAACCCGTATGCACACATGCATTGTCTCCAGGCACTGGGGCTGTTGCACCCGGTATGCAACACCCCAGGTGCCAGTGTAACACACAATACCCACGTGAGCTTGCACACCTACATGCGCAATGTCTGACATGAGCCCACATCGGACCAGCCCCATATCACAACACCACCACCCAAGCATACGTACCTTCGTACGCATACTTGGGCAACCCATGGAAGCACTGCGTGTGCCTCCAATGTCGCATGCATTGAGGCCAGCTGACAGTGCATGCACAGGCACGTACAGACCTGCCCCTCACACACCCCTTGCACTGCCCATGCATATGCACCTGTATATGCGCATGCCACGCTCTCACGTGCT
>QFFB01012869.1:0-11065 GCA_003316465.1 Ramaria cf. rubripermanens
CAGCAGGCTCTGAATAACTAAGCTGTGAACAGTGAAGTTACTAAGAGTAACTGATTAGTAATCATGTACATTAGACGCCACTCTGAGCAGTGATCTAATTGTCTTGGTTATTAGTTAATCAATTCACACATTAGATTATTAACTTAACTCTGAGTTAAGTGGGTTAATAGCCTTTTGAGTAATTGATCTTTCTTGGTCAATCAACGCCTGCAGATATTAACCTAACTCAGGGTAAGTGAGTTAATATACTACATTTGTTGAGTTGGAAAACTAGAAAAGCACAGAGAATAGTGAGATACTTGATCTGAGGAGGAGTTCAAGCATTGATCTATCTTTTCACGTCTTGGGGATTATTATAATCTTTAGTTCACTTGACCTGCGGTCCTAAGACTCTAAGTAGCTTTCCCCTTAAAGTATCTGGACCCTTGAACGCCTGACATTCTTTGATCTTATTAAGTCATTGCATAAACCTAGAGCTACACGTGTTCAGTTCAATCTCTATTGCTACACTTCCTGTTGCAATACTGGTTACAATTGTTCACCGGAGTATAATTTCTTAATTGGGTTCTCCGTTAAAATAGTTTCGAAGCTTGTGTGTGCTTGTAAAGTCAAATCTTTTGATTGAACTTTATAATTGTGATTAACACCACAGTTTAGAGTTTAGTTCAACGGTTCCAAAACAAAAACCAAGGGTCATGCTGCCCCAGCAGCCTCTAGATGTACTATGGTTCCCCTTGAGATAACAAGTCGCCTCTAACCTTGAAGTAACAAAAAACAAGATATATATCAGTTTTTGACCTCTAAGTTAACTAAGTATGCATCATGTATGTATGGAAAATAGTACTTGTGTGTGCATTTTGTGTGTGTGCATGCTAAATAATTAAAGTGCAATCAGAGTAGCATACAGTGCCCACCTCTAATGGGAAGATACATACCTCCCAGGAGTGCCATGCAGGAGGTATCCATATCTAAAGGGAATACCTATATGAAAATGTAAGTTCACGTCAAGTTGAAAAACAGTGTAATCACCTCATTCAGCATATAATTCTTCAGAGTATAAGAAATCTTTGCAGTCATTTAGAATCATGTCTTTGACACCTGGCTCTAGGAAAATGATTTTTGTGGGACTGTTCTGCCTGGTGCTATTGTGTGGGAATCATCTTAGTAGGAAGAAAATCATGAAAAAAGCAATTAAATCATGTAAAACTGGTTTTTCCATTTTCCAGTAGCAAATACATAGAGCTGTTGGAGTAGAAAACAATTATTCAAACATCCCTCAATTTTTAGGCATTTTTGAGTCAATTCACTTGTAAAAGCCACCTCATATACTGTCGCTCATTTATTGTTGTGCATTGACAGATCATTGGGTCAATCCATCTACAAACTCTCCTATCAAGCATATTCCCCCCAATTTGGAATACACTTGGACCCCAATAGTGTCCTAGAACCTACGAACCTTGGTTTATTACTCATTGCTGCTAAAAAATCCATCATCTTCCAGTTGTATTAACTTGGACAAGTTATTACACAGATTTTGACCAAGGTAGAAATATTAAATTATTTCCAGAGTTGTGCTGCAGCAGTGTTTACTATTCCATTAGTCTTATAAACATGTTCTGATAGACTGCAGAGTTAGCAATAATACCAAAGTCTTGAAGGGTTCCAAAACCACTGTTCTAGCACCAGTGCCCATAACTATTATGGCATGTAACTGAAAAAGAAAACCAGGATACAACAGCAGAGTCAATGGAATTACCTTGCTCACCAAGGTCTACTCCTTTCCCCTTAACTGTTGCTGAAATTTGGGACAGACTCATTGTTATGTTCATGTGTTCAAGATTCTTTGGTATCTGCTCTTATATAGTTTTTGAGATACAAGATATTCTGTATCCACCCTTTGCCATGTGTTCACTTTGCAGTTTCACAATCATCATGTGATTGTGATATAACCTTCATTACGACCCTCACCCTGGCCCAGGCTAGGATATTATGGTAGGTGTTACCAGGCATGTTGGGCATGGTGTGCCTCACTAATGTCTATGGCTTGGGTTGTTGTGTTTGTTTCCAGAATGCAAATTTTATTTCTGAGCTGAGCCTACTTGTTGGTGATTCTTGGGTCTTCTCTTTGTCCTTGTCCTTTGGTTTCATCCTTTCTCTGCTCTCTTGTCACCTTCTCCCACCAGCTTGTGGTTTTTTTTTTCTCATTTAGTTCCTTCAGCCTTGTGTCCTCTTTGTTCCAGGTAGGGGTTCACTGGCTGCATGAAGAGCTTTTCATTAAAGTCACATAACAGCTGTATGGTTTCTTGGCCTGAGCTTCTTGACAGTGCCACATAGTAGTTGAAGAGTGTTAGTTGACTTCCAGATGGTGGTGATACAATGTCCACAATCATGTATGGGATGGTCTGTCCTTGGGATTAATAGTCTGTAAATTCATATGCCCCTGTTATTGGAACTTGCTTGCAAATGATTGTGCGTCATATATTTTTCCCTTGTGTCCCATCTAACATTATCGTGAATGTCTTCTTTGCAGGCTCTATGGGTATTACTCCCTCTGCCAAACCTTCCAGTGTTTTGGCCCTCGTTCATTGTAGCTTCACTAATACATACACCAGTGGATATTGCAATGTCGCTATGGCTTTGTTTGCCATCTCTGTTTCCCTGTTGTCAAGCATTATATCCACTATCTCTCCTTGGGAGCCATTTGCAATGTCATTGTCTGTGTTTATGTTTGTCATCACCATGACTTTTGTTCCGACTGTAATCTCCACCTTGTCTGGAAGGCCATTCATGTTTCCCTTCTTCCTGCAGCTGCATATCATTCTGTTATGGTCAGTGCCTGTCCTCTGATTGTATCTTGTGTGGGTACTATGAACAGTGTCCTGTTTGTGGATTTGCAATGCTCGCATACCATTGCTGCCTCTTTCCAGGGTGCTGATGTGAAGTCTATGTCAAGTTTTTTTGGTCTCTGTATTAGCTGTCACAATATCACTATGTCCTGCTCCTTCACTTGTCCAAAGTGCAAGTTGCAAAGGAAGTCAAGCCATACTTTGTCCATGACATGTACTTGTTCTTCCAGAAGCACAACTAACTGGAACTGTTTGTACAGTTTCCATCCATTCTGTTCTTTGATGGTGTCATGTCTTAGGTCTATTGGATAGTAAAGTGGTGCTGTTTTTTTGGTTGCCACAGGTGGAAACTGGTGTAAATCTCCACACAGTATGACATTTACCCCACCAAAAGAAGTCCATTACTGGTGTTTTTGTTGAATCCCTTGGCTATGCATATGTGTTGTTCCAGGATTGCAAAGAATGCTTTGGAAAGCATTGAGCTCTTGTTCAGAACCAAGTACCATATCTCCTTCCAGGAGCATATCAACCATTCTTTTGCTTCCTCTGACAGATCCTTTCCTTCTGTCAAATATATCTTCCTAATTGTGTGTGTTGTTTTTCCATTTATAATTGAGACCACTATTCCTGTGTATGCTGATTTGACCAACATTACCAGGCTGTGTTTGTCTGTGAAAAGTTCTGTTGCTGTTTGTTTCACCTTAAACTTTCCTGTGCCACCTTCTCCCTGAATCTGCATCAGTAATTGTGGGGGTTTCTCTCCTGCAAGTGTGGCTGTGAAGTGCCATGAAATAATGTCATATGCTCATTGCTGTGCTGGCAACAGACACGATGGGTCCACAGCTGTCAATGAGGCTTCCACTCTTTCTTTGTTTCCTTGGTGAGCATACTGGTGAATCTGTGAGGGCAACACTACTGAACACTTTATAAAAAACACATATTTTTAAAAAGTGTTCAGTAGTGTGAATAAACATACATGGCTGATAGCTTATTTTTCATGGAATGATTGTGAAAAATCATATTATTTGAAGGAGAATTGAGCTCAGAATTGAACCTACAATGTAGGGTTTTTTTTCAAATCAAAAAAGTGCATGCCTTAGGTCTTGCAAAGAGCTGTAAAAGACCAATCATTATTTACCTTTTTCTGAACTCCCATTATTTATCCCATCTCTTCAATTCTTTATACATCCCTTCACATTGATAAATTACTACCACTCAAGTCTGTCACCTAGTCTATATACCAATAATATACTGTGCTTTGCTAGTATATAATAGTGCTTAGAACGGTTGAGTTGAAGTTCGAAACACCGACCAAAATTGAGCAAGGTTGCCATGAGCAATGCTCTGCACTTCTAGTAATAAAAAGAACAGGAATTATGTGAGATGGAGGAACAGGAAATCTTTATCAGGCCATATGCTGAGCCAATCAGGATGCTGAGGTACAGCAAGAACCGGTCTTGATATTCACCTTTACATTCATTAGAGTGTATATATTACTAGTAATTATTAGCATTGGCCAATTCCGACCTAGATAAAAATTATTACACAACTGTGTGAATATCTTAAGGATAAACGCATCCACTTGCACCACTACACGCAGGCTCAACCTGTATATGAATCCTGTCCCTCCCTCCACCTTTTATGGCTCCACCATATCCCCAACACATTCCATGCAACTGTTATGATCCGGTCCCTCGCGGATCTCCGGCAACCATATTCGACAACTAACCCCGTTCCGAGCCCATACCCCGAGCCCGACCTTATCCGAGCCCGAGCCCGAGCCCGTTCCCTATACTCCGTCCCCGAACTCCTTGATTCCCCTAGTTAGTTCTGTCCAACCCTGTTTCCTTGGTTATCCGTATATAAGTCTCACTCTGTATGTACTTCGTTCTTCAGTCAGAAACCAAACTAGATACCCTTCGAATCATTTCCTAGTTTCTCGCTCCTTGGTCTCTTAGTCCTTCCACTTCTCTTGTCCCACCTCGATCTGAAATCAAGGGCCCGTGTAATAGTGGATGGCGCAGCACATAAGCTGAAGCCTAGCCCTTACTAGTACTCCTCGGTTAAGCTCGGTCCGAGCCTCCCCCGAGGTCCCACACGAAGACCCGCTCTTAACAGCAACCAATTGACCCTGTAATTGACCCTGTGCCACTCAATACCAATGCCGACGACATGCTATGCCCACCTTTGGTACAACTGAGGGAGGTGAAGGAGACACGTGAGGAACAGCAGGGACAGGCAAAAGAGGTGAGCGCTATAAAGATTTTGTCTTGTTCTTAACTCATACATTATAGGCCCAGAATGTGCTATGTGCAGCCAGGGAGAGTCTGCATGAATCTATGATAACTGGTCACAGGGTCAAGCAGACATGGCCCTCACCACCTTCCTCTGATGACGATAGCATAAAGGAGAACACACCAGTCAACAGCCCCACTGTTTTGAGTGCCAGGGCTTCAAAGAGTATGTATCTGACGAGTGTCAGTCACACCAATTCACAACATGAATTGGCCAAGATGATGCAGTTGTTAGAGAAGAGCTATGAGAGGGAAGCACAAAAGGATAAGAGAATGGAAGATTTCCAGGCCAAGCTTCTTGAGATGCAGCACAAGGCAATTGAAATCCAGGAGCGGACCTCAGCGGCTCTCCTGGACATCCTGAAGAAAGGTCTGCTTAATAACAGTTAAATACCGTGTTTTGAATTTTAATGGTAAAATGTCTTGGATTATGGCTTGACAATATCTTTAACATCACCTACATATGAGAATGCAACTAAAGGTTGTCAAGCGAGACAGTTTGAAGACGCGAAAACGCATAGGTCACATGTTCAGCCTAATATCTTGCTGGGAAATATCATCTTCTCTGGCGCTTATATTACAGGGTGATAATAAATTATTATCAAACTTGATAATTATTAGCAACATATACACTCTATTGAGAAACAAGTGGAGTTGGGGACGGGCGCCATAGCGCCGCTACAGGATAAACTCACTAAGAATTTCAACAGGACTGCGTATCAGGCTGTCTTTTCATGATGTATTCCACCCCTTGACGGAATGGGCCTAATTCTGCCAGGCTCAGCCCCCCTTTCTTTATTCTAATACTACTACCGCATACTTGCGGTTCACATGAAGATCTTTGTAAATTCATGAATTATTCAAGGGATAATTCGATGTTAATCCAAGTATGGACACACATAGTTTCAGATCACATGGGAGGCCTGCTTGATCGCATTATAACTTAGTCCCCAACTTACCATCACTGTTTGACGCCGTAATGTAATCAAGTATGGTAGTTCATCTCATTAAATACACCCGGTCAAGGTTAGAGTGGGGGTGCAGCTGGCCATCTGTCCGTATTTCCAGTGGAAGTCACGGCCCACGCATCGTGGGTACCGTCACCCTATCGAGTACATGAGCTAGGCACGGCAAATTATACAAGATAATCTGCGTCACTCACGGTAAGATTATGTGGGAAACCAATATCAAACGGCAGGACATCCTCCATCGCTTTGATCTGCGCGGGTGTAAGCTTGATATCCAGCGCCTCAATGTTAGCGTGCAAGTGGGCGACTTTTCTTCCACCTATGATCGGGAACACGTATGGTGCTTTCTAGACAGCCAAACGGTTATTTCAACTCTACCAATGCATGTGTAATGACTTGATTACTCACATGCATGACATATGCAATAGCAACAGCTGTAATGTGTTTTACGCCGATTTCTTTTGCGATTTCTTCCAATCTGTGGCTGACCTCGGTCTCAGCTGGAGTCCGTTCCCAACTCGAAGTGAACAATGTATTCCCTCCCTCTCCGCTTTCTCTACGATGTCTATCTTCTGCGTCCGTCCTAATGCGACCTTGGCCAAGAACGCCCCAAGGTGCAAGCGCAAGACCGTCAGACTTGGCCATGGGTAGAATGTCGCGCTCGAAGCTTCGTTCAAGAATGCTCCAATTGCCCTGGTAAATGCAGAAGGGTGTTTTCCCTTGGCATTTGGCCCATTGATTTGCCTTTGATACGATCCATGCCGGCGTATCCTGCATCATTTAGTTAACATCAATAAGTATTCTTAGGGCTTGAATCTAAAACAAACGCACCGATACACCCTGGTAATGTAGTGAGCATGCAATCTTACGTGGTCTATGAACAAGAGCGTACGAGATATAGGACTTTTCCAGCGACAACGAGGCTATGTAGGCTGTTCATAACCTCCTCAACGGAGGTGTCGAAAGTCCACACTGTTAACAGCTCTGGTTGAATCATCACTCTCGACTATGTATAATGACTTACAATGTACGTAGAGGATGTCGATGTAAGTTGTTCTGAGTTTCTTCAGGCTCGCCTCGACAGATAAGTGAAGAGATTTGTGGCCGTTGCCTACATAGTTCATCTTGATTTGGATAGTCTCATCCCCATTCTTGTAGTTTATGGAGTACTTGGTGGCAATGACGAGCTGATCTCTGATACCACGCTTTTCCATCCATTCTCCTATGAATTGCTCGGAGGTCTCGTCTTGGTAGTGATTAGCAGTGTCGATAAAATTGCCCTACGGCAGCCAGGTAGCAGCGTAATTTGTTGCATAAGTCATGCTTTTGCACTTACCCCGGCGTCATAAAAAGCGTCCAGCAACTCGAGGGAGGAAGTTTTGTCCATCTTGCCCATGACTGGCCATTTATCCCCTATACTCATAGCACCGAGTTGCAAAGGAGAGACACGTACTCCGGCATTTGGTGATAGAATACGATAACGGCCTAGTTTGGTGGGAGGGGGTGGGGCTGGTGGCCATAACGCCATGGTTGTTGTATGAAGGCCAGTAATCTAGAAAGACGGCCTCATTATATACTCTCAAGAAAGCGCGCCTTACAAAGGATTGTGACAACCGCTGGCCTGAGACGTCCTGAAATCATGCTGTGCTATTTGGCTAAGTGTATATGTTACCAATAATCATTGGCAACTGAATTGAGAGGCACACCATACATTGAGCTAATAATTATTGGTAACATATACACTCAAACCCGCAAAGTTCGACTAAGTGCCGTGCAATTTACTTCGGAGTTGCGTGCAATCGACGACTCTAAAGTTGAAATACGGGGTAGCTAGATTCTCAGGTAAGACCCTGTAAACCTCATATAGTAATTGAACTAAGTTGCACCCATCATATTAGCCAAAAAAAAAAAAAAAATTATGAGGGAGTCAGTTCACGTGACATGCCTCGGACTCCGCTCATGCATTTTTGTGACATCGCGCGCTTTCACACAAGCCCGCGCCAACTGGCTTTTTTGCCCTTGGGCGCGGGCGCTATGATTTTTGTGCAAACTGACCCCCATAATATTCAGCCTTTTTTCATAGTTTATGCCCCAGGTATGGTGGGCGTTTACAGCTTTGGAATCCCGATTTTCCCTCAAAATGCTACGCTACCTAATCGGGTAACTTTATGATCCCTCTTGATTGAGGAGTTTTCAGAGTGTCACTCTGACCGGCGCTGACGATTACTGACAGTTTCTGACCTATTTCATGCCATGGGTCAATCAATTACCCTATCCTGATCATAACTGTATGTTCCTCGCCCAAATATGTGCTTCAAGGAGGCAGGAGGCCGGATGATCGACACACCGCAAAAGTACAAGTTACCAAAGGCTTGTTATGGTACACGTTGTCGACATTCACTCGCGTATGTGTGCACCGTTCAGTGTTTCCGGTTAGACAACAGACCAGCAAAATTGCACCTTTACGGTAGTAGAGTACCAGACCGGTTCTGTGCTTAGCGAGTCGAGATGCTTCTATGCCTGAGTTTGATTCAAGATGGTTCTCTGCATCAAAATTACTGTAACCGCAGTGGCCGCACCAAGGAGCGCTGGCAACGTTGAATCTTTCAATTGAATTTGGGCCTAATACTGATGCTGGTGGAATCAAAATAAATAAATAAATAAATTGAAAGGGCTGCAGCTAGGATTTTGCACTGTTTCACACTTGTATTGTCAATTCAATTGCTGCAGCTGTCCTTACATTATTCAATTTTGTGTTATATATACTGTAGATATTCCATGAAATTAACAATTATACAGAAAAAAAAGACCTTGATCATGTTTAATCCCAGGCCTTGTGGCATAGGGCTGTGGGTTGCTTACTGTTCCTTCCTTGGCAGGTTGTCTTTCCACAGCCCCTACATTTATTGATACAATGAGAAACTCTAGCCTTTCCATGGCATGATTCTTGGGCATACTTTGCACAGGTTTGTTTATCCCCTGGCTTCTTCATTGGTGGCATTAGAGTGTTTTCTGTCAATGCATGCTTTGGGGGTAGCTAAATTTGATCAAGTAGAGGTATGTGAGATCTAGGCCATGATGGTCCAGACTCAGAATGTGAAAGTAAAGCCTGTGATGTACCTTCTCCCAGATCCTGTAGAGGTGATGGGGAGAGCAGACCAGAAATAGCTATAGTAGGACCCAGAGAATGCTCTGATGTAATGGGAGAATGAAGACCCTGTGATAAAGGAAGGAGTGTGTGTGAAGGTATGTGACATAGCATAAGAAATAGCCCAGCTAGGAGCATTGCAAACAATCATCCATGTGTGTTATACAGGGTTGATGGGGCAGAGTGGAGCACCAAAAGGTTGGCTTGGTGGTTCAATGTGTTATCAATGGGATACATGACTGCAAGGAATGTGAGTGCCTGTGGTAAAGATGCACTAACAGGAATAATACCTATTAGCCTGCATGCAACAGTCCTTCTACTTAGATAGTCTATAATGTAGTCATTCATGGCAAAGAGACTGAAATTGTGTTTGACAGGTGCAGAGAACAAGTTATACAGCCTGTTTGTCTAGAATATAATGCAGGTGACTTCTTGTGATGGTGACTTGGCTTTGTACGATGTATGACATATGACTTGTGACTTGTGACTTGTGATGTATGCATGGCTATGTCCTGTGACAAGGCCTTGACTTGTGCCCTAAACTTGGGACTTGACTTGATTTTGTACAGAAAGACAAGCCCTTACATACACATCCCCAAGCTACAATGATATTATACAATGTGTTGGGTTGAGTCATATGATGAGCAAGCAGTATGAGTCAGTATGAGTCACAGTAAGAACACAAAGCACAAAAGGGGAAATAATGGAGAAATTACAATAGTGAAAGTAAGCAAGAATGTATTAGATAGGGGTAAAGTATGGTGAATGAGTAATAAAAGATCCAAAAATAGAACAAATATGAGTTATAATGAGAAAAGACTGACCAAAATAGAAACAGGGTGAGTCATTCAGGAACAAAGTGAGTCATAAGAAGAACACTATAAATATCCACCAATCATAGTCATACAACTTGTCCATCTTCTCTAGGATGAGTCAGGGTATGAGTCAGCATGATTGAGTCATGAAGAGGGGTGACAAGTCAACAACAGAAATAGTTCCTAAGCTTCTCCTTGATCCACTCCCATGATAGGATATGAGGGGGAGAGTGTCATATATGGTCTTGAGGAACTCTATGATGAAGTTGAGATGGATTGATGTAGGAGGGTAGGGAGGCCAGAATTCTGCCTCATATTCCTCCTTTCCTACATTGTTATGAATGACCTTACCCATTTGTCCAAGGAAGGTGAATGGCTGTGTCTCTTCTTGGAAAAATATAGAAGCTCCAATGGCATATGATTTTGGAGAATAGGGATGGGAATTCTTCATTGATAGCTGTGCTGCTTTGGGGGATGGGGGGCAAAGAATATTATGTAGCTTGGCATGTCTTCAAATATCTTTGGAATCAAATGACCATTATAATAATGAAGGAGATGTCAGAGACCCAATGGTCTGGAGAGGAATAGAGTTTGAAATCACATTGATGAATGGCACAATGATGATAATGTGAAATAATAAAATCAATAGGGTATGGCTGTGTAGTCTGGCTGGGCTGAATTGAGATGATGGCACAGGCTGAGACAGGTGTGGAGCTTTAATTTTTTGAAGACTCCTTCATAGTTCAAAGCTTCTTAATACATGCCATCCAATTTTCCTTCAATGGACTGGGAAAGCATTGATCTCTATAAGCTCTTTTTTGTTGAGATATACAGGAAAGGAGACAGAGAACGATACACTATGCATGAGAAACAAAATATTAGTGAGGAGGACACTGTTAACTCCAAGCTAAATGACCGGACTCCTTCCTGGGAGTGTGTGTAGGAACCACCTTGGCTTGGAAAAATCTCGAAAAAAAAGGATTAAAATCTCTGT
>QFFB01012872.1:0-17367 GCA_003316465.1 Ramaria cf. rubripermanens
TACGTTCCGGTTCTTTCCCCTATCATTAAAACGTATCCGACTTCGACCTCGCATTTATTTTACATGGGATGCGCAATGTGTCTGAGACAACATGTGCTCAGACCTAGTTGTAATAAATCCACATACCTTGACATTGTTAAAGAGTAAGCATATATGAAAACTCCATGCATTATGTGTCAAAAAACCCAAAAAACCATATATGGCCTGTACCCTGGCATCCTGATTGGCTCAGCACATGGCCTGACAAACACAATAAAGTCTGTCAGACAGGCACAGTCACTTAGAGATTTCCTGTCCCTCTATCTCACATAATTCCTGTTCTTTTTGTTATTGCTTTGACTCTGCTGTTGTGTCCTGGTTTCTTTTTTCAGTTAACATGTCCTAAATATTGTTTCTAATTTTAGTTATGGGCACTGGAATGGTGCCAGGCAGAGCAGCATTATCCTGGAGCTGGGCATCAAAGACTTGATTCTCAACAACTGCAAATATTTCTTATGCTCCAAAGAATGGTATGCTGGATGAACTGAGTACACTGTTTTTTGACCTGACATGAACTTATAATTTCACATAGGTATTCCCTTTAGACGTGGATACCTCCTACATGGTGTTCCCAGAAGGTATGCATATTACCATTAGGGGTGGGCACTGTTAGTGTAGAATGCTGATCATGTCATGCTTCCAGTGGCAAAACATCCTTGATTCATTCCTTGGCCAGTAGGTTGAGGCTGATTAACACCCCTACAAAGTTAAGGTGACTTAATTGAGTTGTCATCAGGGGAACTTGGGCTGGATATTCGCATCATCAGCCTGTCTTACAAAGGAATGAGCAATAATACCTTAAGCTCACTCATGGGCGATGTACCCTCATGGCGCATTGTACTTCTTGAGGTAACATCATATATTGGGGTTATAGGGTGAATTATAGTGATTATAGTGACTCACGTAAGTGTTATAATTGCATCAACAGGACTGAGATGCTGCTTTCACCAATGGTGTTTCACATGATGCTTCTTCCACTGGTGTGCCAACTAAGGATACTGCAGCAACTGATAGCAAGGATTCTTCCAATGATAGTTTTACACTGAGTCTCAGCAGACTTCTGAACAGCAATGGTGTTGCAGCCACCAAGGGCTGGTATGATATACACTCTTACACCTTCTGGCCATATATTGACCTAGCATCCAACACATAGCCTCCCTCCTCTTCATCACCACAAACCACATTGAACACCTTGATCTGGCACTGAGTTGACCCAGCCACATGGATGAACTATGCTAATGTAACAAAGTGGCAAGCCAAAGGTATCTTCAAGTGTTTCTGTTAAGGGTGTGTAAAACCATAAGACTGAGAGGAAGGAAGATGGATTGGAAGGGACTTCAGCCTCAGTTTATATGCTATGCCTCTTGAACAATCACAGGGTCCCAAGGCTTCAGAACAGAGGGATCAAGTAATGTAGCACAGTTCCACGGTACATGGGAAAGTGTGGAAGTAATAGCAGAAGTGTACTAAGACCACTATGGACAAGGTTAACACGGAAATGTGGTCGATATTTGAACTGAGGTTACTTAGTACGAATACAGGAGTTTATATACTAGGGGGTACATGTAAGGAGGTAACAGTAATGAGTTCCGAGTCGGAGCAGAAGAGGTATTCAATACAGATCACGAGTGGAGTTGGGGATCATAGTGCAGGGGGGGGATGTAAGCATGATATCTAAAATAGGTACCCATCATCTGTAGGTATGGGGACACAGACGTTCCACGAGGAACAAGGTACCCTTGCTGATGGAGGGGCTGTGAGGATCGGAGAGCTGAGTAAAGGTAGGGTAGTAACAGAAGTGATAGTGCAGAAGGTGGAACAGGAGTGCGGAATGTACAAATGTAACAGTTTCTTTCCTTACAAGCCATTGTCCAAGTCCATGCAAACTAAATATAGCTCAGTGACAACTGAGAAGAAATTGTTGTAGGTTATCCAGATATATCTCATATCTGTAAATGTAACAAGCATTCTGGACCAAGAAGATGCCACAGGAAGATACAATAGATTACACATCTGTACAGACAGTACTTGGTACCAAAGCCAATGTGAAAGGTGGTTTATAGTCATATTGGGTCTGGGAACATAGATAGCTGAGCACTGCAGTGACCAAGCATTGCAATATAATAGAAGAGAAACAATAGAATCTAATGAATGGTTGAGTTGGTGTTCTGTGCTGGCCCAATACTATGTCAAAACCCAGAAGCTGCCATCATACACATTGAGTCTCAGATCCTTAGAAGAGTGTATTAGTTACAGTCAAAAAGTAGCATTTCTGCCCACCTGAAGCAACAGGACCAGATTCCTTTGTATCACCAATGTCTCCAGTAGCCCATGGGAACTCCTGCAATTCAATCACATCCTCATTAACAGTTTGAGGAACTTCCTGATCTGCCACCTCATAGCCAGATGTTCCAGTTTGAAGTGACTCTATCAACTGTGAGTCTCCAAATTCATCTACAACTGCATTGTGGACCCTCTGCATAGCAGTGTGAAAGCTTGTGACAGGAGCAGAAGGGACTGTGGAGATGCCATTTGGGTGCTGGTTCCTCTCCTGAAGAGTCAACTGAAAGTGGCAGACAATGATTACAGATAAACTGTGTGTGAAATATTAGCTAACTTGTGTCCATGTTAGTATTTTGAGAGAGATATTAACCTGTTCTGAATAGGACTCAATATTCCTTGAAGGGTTGGCTATATATCACAAGAACATGAAATTAAATGTGGTATAGGTATGAGTATTTAACTCACTCGCAATACCTGTGTTATAAGAAAAAGTATTTAGTTACCTCAAAATAATTTCATGGTATCAATACCTGGTCTGTGATGGTTACAGCAAGAGGTACTGTAAGCACAAATCTGACAAGTAATCAGAAGAGATCCATGAACTACAAACAGTAGAGATTGTTACCCAATCCTAATTAGACCTAATATAAAGTTTAGCTATACCCTACCTAAAAGTCCAAAACTCCATACCTTGCTGAAATAGCAGATGACTGAGTGACTGCTTGTGCCCAACTTCAAGTCCTTTTTGAAGTCTGAGGATTTCCATTGTGTTTTGAAGAGTTACTCCAACAACTATATTGTCAAACAGTATTGTTATAGCAGTGTAAACAGTTCCCACTTGATTGAGAGATTCAGAGACAGCATAAAATGGAGCATAGAATGAGTCTTACACCTGGAAGGCTAATTCAGTATAGTTTTGTAAGACAGCCCCTGACAGCACATACAAAAAATACATCTTTGATTGGGAGCTTGTAAGATTGCAATTGTCAATGATAGCATCAAACTGTGGGATATTATTAGTACCTTCCACTTGTACAAGGGTCAGACAGACCTACCATATCAATGATAACACTACCAAGAAGAAGGAGCCCAAGTCCTGCAAAGACCAGTTTACTATGCCTAGAGATAGCATGTGCTCTTGCCATCAAAAGTCCTGGATGACCTCATTTTGTTTAAGTCTATTTACTTGGAGAATATATGAAATTGCCACCTTGTACTGCTATCAGTGGCAAGATGAACATAGCATTTGCCAGGTGAAACAGGGTATTACAGGCCCTTATCTAAAGTGAGTCTTCATATTCTTCTGTAAGATGTAACACCATACTAGATATGCCTGTGTGAGTACATGACTCATCAGGTCATGAACTCACTCACCTGGAGTGACCCAACAAATAAATTAACATAGATGAAAAGGAGAAGCGACACCAGTGTTGGGTAACGAGCCAGAATGTAAAGTATGGAGCCTAGTTTGCGTTTGTTGCGCCAAACATGCCTTGTCTCGGAGGGCAGAGTAAAGAGAGTGTCAAAAATGAGTAGCGCTAATATATAGCCACTGATGTGAATGACACTATGTGGAACAGTGGTATGTACACTTGCTGGTAGCAGCGAAGAAGACATAGTTGGATGCCACGCTGAGTTGAGCAGTGAGGGTCGGCTGCTTGTGCGAAGGATTACTACTCACAAATCTGACTGAGCTTGGATGAAAGCTGCCACGTCCTGGGGAGACGACATGATAGAAGAGATGGTATGTAGAGTAACAAGTGATTTACGGTGGGTGTAGTGAATTATGGTAAGAGTAGCCCATCGCGCAAGCCATACTTATACTAAACTGACTGCAGGCGATTCACAAGATCATGAATGAGGGTCAATAACTGCTGTGCGGCGAGCGTGATGGAAACCATGTGCTAGAATTGTGTTGTGCCCAACGGCACAAGCAGTAGCCATGGCTAATGGCCAGAGCAAGCAACTGGTATCACACTTATTGACATTGTTGAAGGTCAAAGGCGCATTCCGACTAGCGACTGGTGGGTTTCCATGAGAGTGAGTTATAGGTTAGAATTGTAAAGACGAACCGTAGACAGGCTCAAGAAGAACTCGGGCGCGACGGAGAGTTTTGAACCTTCATCCTGATCCTATTGGCAATGATGGATCATGAGAAAATACGATGATCATCACCTCTAGTCATGGCACGTGTCATTGTCGTCATTCATTGCGTTGTACCATCAATTGATGACAATCTTCACTGGTAAGGCGCCACCCACATGAGAACATGCCAGGTCAAATGGACTATCAACAAGGAATAGAGGCAGATTTAAACGCACCGATCCCAGGAGTGATGCGGCATTGGGGAAAATTGGTTAGTATGATGTCCTGGTCCTGGGTCGACACGTGGCCGCGCAGCTGAGCAAGGGGGATCCAAGACGAATCCTGGGCATGCGGACATATGACGACAGAATACCGCCCATAAGCTATGTAGGATTACAATATCATTTATTCGTGCCACAGGTTGGCCATGAAACGTGTCTCTAGGTGCCCGAGCAAGCACCTGAGGTCACAACGCAGTCGAGGGAAGGGACATAATAGCTTGTGAATTCCCGTGTCAGCGGATTCTGGATGCGAAAATTTCTAGGACGGAGCTTGAAAGGCCCTAGAAGGAGATCTTTGAGACGATGCTCAGAGTGAAGCTCAATCTAGATGGCATAATTCACAATGAACTCACAAGTGAATAGGGCTATTACCATCTCGACACTGGAATCGCACCCACGGGGTCGGTCACCGCGCTGTGCCAGTGGCGAATATGATGCGCTTCTTCCATCCATATACGCGACAGCGTTCCGGGCGGTCGTTCGCTTCAATGTGCTATAATGATGATCTGTTTTGCGGAGAGGTGAGGTCTCATCGGGGCTTCATGGTGGCTATGACGGGAGCCGTTGTCAATACAAAAACGAGCTGAGTTAAGAAGGGAGGGTGAGGCTGTACTACACCCTGAGACCGGTGCAGTTAGCTGATGGCATCGCAAGTTGAACGTAGAAGATATGAGACAGGCAGGTTTAGATAACGAGCAGAAGGTTTATGCAGAGTGTCACATCGGTCACGGTGATGACGCGTCAGTAGTAATTACACGACAATCGGCTCTGTCTCGCGTGGACGAGGTTATGCCGCGGCGTCGATGGCAAGTCCGTGCCGTAAGTTGTGAGCGCCGGCCAGCCTATTGCCGACACTCGATTCAGAGCCAAACTCAGTCCATCGCTGATTCCCTTCCGCATGGTCATCACAATCACAGCCTCTCCGCCGCGCTACTCTGTTGTTCAACCTACCACCACATCAGGCCCGCAAACCAACAAGTCCTAGTCTGCTCTCTGGAGCTATCCAGCAAACAACGTTTCGCTCCCACTCCGTCCCCTTCAGTGATCCGTGCCGCTCCTTTGACTGCCAGTAGCTCCGTCCAGATTCATACATTCTCTCAATGCCTCTTTCGTTCCTCGTTCCTTTTAACTAGCTAGCGGCTCGGCTTGGCCGATATAGGATGGTAGGAGGTTAACTGCATATGGCAGTGCAGTTACGGTGGGTGGGGCTCTGTATCTGAGCATTGTTATAATTATATATCCAATACCGGCCCCATCACTTATCTCACATCTCCCCCGTTCTTTACACATATATCCCTGTCCTACATCACATAGTTACATGTAACGTAGGTAGCTTTTTCACTCCACTCGACCGCTCCGCTCCACTTCCGTGCCCGAGCCAAGCCCATACACCACTATCGCCATCTTTTACTTAATATATCTGGGTTCTGTCCCTGCATCCCAACATAGCTAGTCTAGATGCATATGTATATAGCTAGTTATTTCTCCAACCACATATGATCACTACTTCTTACTATCCCTTTCACTTAGGACCCTTGAAAGTACCTATTGATGCCTGATCCAGAAATTGCCTAAATCAAGCCTTTGTGCCCAGACAGAAATTTCAGGTTTTGAGTTTTTGCCTGGACTAGATCAGGAATTAGGTAATTGGTCGGTTTTTGCCCAGACAGCAGTATAGGCCCTTTTGAGACCTAATTTTGCCTGGACCCCCTCCTCAGGCCTCCTGGAGTCAAATTTTTGCCCAGATTGCATTCCAGGGCCTATATTTTACTATGTCCAGCTCATAGAAAGGGTCTATGTAGTAAGTCCTATTTCTAATCCTCACCATTGCCATCTTTGTCATCCATTTCTTCTTTGTCTCCCTTTTTCTTACACATTGATAAGAGCTTCTTCATTGCAAGACATATTGAGTTAATTTGTCCACTCAACTTTTGAAACCATTCTAAGCTAATTGTTGTGAGTTCCATGACATTGGTATGGCTAGCTTGAGAGCCACCTTGGAACTGGGGTGGTTGTGGCAGTCAATTAAGCCAAGCCTGTGCAGGTAAGTGAACATATTCAACTGCAAACAAAGATGACATGTGGTATGGGATTGCCTTGAATTGTCATTGGAAGGAATGCTCATATGCTTGGAGTATGAGGTAGGACAGTTGATCCATGTGAACACTCTCTGGGGCCCATGAGTGTTTGACCTGCTTGCCTCCTGATTTTGTATACATACATAGTACTATTTGAGAAATGTCCCTGCCATCAGTGAAATATCATGTTAGCAATTGGTTGAGTGCTTACCTTTTGCAACCATTAGCTGGTCCCTCCAAAAAATAATACCATAATCATCCAGCTGTAGATGTGATACCATACTGATCCCACTATGAGTTAGCATGTCCAACGGGAGTTTGTACTGCCCAAAGATTTTTTTGCACCAGTTAACAACCTATCTTGAAGTCAGTCATGTGATGTTGTATGATGAGGCCTTAGCCTACCTCCATAGCAACTTTTGATGCAACCTGGGTTGCATTTGCAACATTTCCACTGGTTGCCAGGACATATTTATCAGCATTATTCCACCTTTCACACCTTTCCAGACCAGTTCCCACCCCTTGACCTTACTGCTCCCACAGGATGTCCTCAAACTCATGAATTAATGCAGCCTTTGCTGATACAGCCTCCTTGCATGAAGCTTGGTCCTGAATCTGAGCACTGTTAGCAGCTTGGTATGTCTGATGGGCCTTTCGGAGTGAAACCAAAACAGTGTAATCATGGTGGGTGGCATGGATCAGCACATGATCAGAAGGGAACTGGCATTCATTGGGGTGTCAGATAGGAGGCAGCTCAAAGCATGCTTGGAGGGTATTGTGAATGTGAGTTGATTCTTCATCTAATTCAGCTGATGTTTCCTCAGCCAAGTCATGGCTGTAAGGTAAAGGTAACTAGGAGTGAGGTGAAGAGAAGAATGCTACACTCACATGTGCATGGTGTCATCAATGGAAGCAGCAATGGCCCCAAAGGTGAGGCCTTGTAGTTTGCTGTCAATATGGGAGGGACACAGCTCATGGTTTTCCTTGGGATCTATCAAGCACTGCAGATGGGTAGATTCACCTTCTTTGGAATCATCATCACTTTCCCTGTACCCTGTGTCTTCACCACTCCCTGGAAGTAGATGTTCAATGCTGGGAAGTCATACATGGGGACAATTAGACATGAATGACGGAGGTGCAATGTCCAAGAAAGCAAAGAGACTTTTGGTGGCATCATAGGCAGAGGAAGCTGCTGTGGCAATCTCCTGCTTGGATGGATATGTGGCAAGTCTGACTAAATCAATACCAGTGGAATCAAACCAGGTGTGCCCATAACCTTCTGTACAAGTACAACCAGATACAGGCTGTTGCATGAGAGTGGCTCTGAGAAGTACTTGTAGCTTTGGCACAGAATATAAAAAATCCAAGTAATTAAAATCATTCACTAATTTCTGAACCTCTCTGAAAACATGTTCACATGTCTTGGTTGAGTGAAGCCAGGGAAGTAGGGGCATTGGGCCCTGTTTGCTGGTGACATGGTCATGATGGATGATAATGAGGGCAATGAGACTGTCTATGAGCATGTTGGCAATGTCACATGCTTCATGAGAGATGAAGAAACAATGGCTCTCAGGGTACTGAGCAACAGCAAGGAAGGTATGCCACATGGAGAGGAATAATTTGGTTCACAAGAGTATCTCAGTCCAGGTGATATGAGAGATAGAGTGGTTCTGATATGCATCCACTAATTCACCAAATACAAACAAGTAGATGATCTGTCCAGGGTGGCCAGGGTGGTGGTCAATGAGATATTGGAGGGTTGTAGCAGAGAATAGCCAGGTGGCCGCATGGTCATCCTGACGGTCCAGCTTTTCAACATCATGATGATAAAGAGGGGCACCAGGGGTGAAAGCCACTTTGTGCATTAGAGCATATGTAGCAATATAATTGCCCAGAACAAGTACTTGTGCACCCAAGAATAAATTATTCCAGAATGTTTTGAGACCATGCTTGGCATCTTGAATAACCACAATAGGATAGTCTTTATACATTGGAATTGGAATGGATATCAATGCATGGCCTTTCGGATGTTGAATGTGGTAGGTATGCATCAAGTCAGCATTGGCAACTATCATCCATTGGATGGAACATTCAATCTCAGTGCCATCACTAGCATAGGACACCACATTGATGCCATGCCGCCAGAGCCCATAGAGAATAAATTGGAGGTAGCAGCATAGTTCAGGGGCTTTGAGATCACTGTGGATGGCCTTTGCTGCCACCACAAGGGGTGGCACCCAGGGAAGTGGGATTTGGAGACACCAGACATGCAACTAAAGGAGTTTGTTAATGTCCTCACCAATGACAGCTGACAGAAACATACCTTGGTTGGTTTTGTCACTTCTCCAGCTGCTATAACATTCTGGAGTGCATCCCCATCTGCCACAGCAATCGGCTCTCCAGTACCACCAACTACATACCATGTCTGCATGACACCATCTTGGTACATTCTCAGAGCCACAAAAAGCTTGGTGTCATTACAGCTAAGGGACAGAGGCCTGGTATAGTTCAGCATGCTCACATACTCCTTTGCACCCTCAAAGACTTGTTCTGTGAGTCCAATGGGGAAGTGGAGAGTATGGGCTTGTTTCTGCCTGATGTTCCTGATAGGTGAGGATGTATTAACAGATGACAGTGAGCACACACTGAAAACTCCACATGGATTGGGTCTGAAAGTGTTGAGATAGCATGTGATAGCCCATGGACTCATTATGGCTGTCAGATGGGAGAACTCATCATATGCTGGAGAGTAGCAGAAGTTTTGTATCCCCACCCCACGCTGCTCACATGTGTTCTGATCTGTCATTGCCTGGATCATACCAAAAAATACCGGCTTCTGGTTAAAGTCACCTTGCAGCATGGCTTGAACAAAGTGTGCAGGTATAGATTTCTCGCTCTGGATGCTGTGCATGAGAGAGACAATCCAGTTACAACCAGAACAGCAATCACTCACCTCCTCATTGAATAACTTCACCAAGCCATATGTTTTCATGAAAAGCTGTCCCAAAGTCTCATTGTGGTAGACTTTGTTCAGATATTTAAAGTTTTTGGGAGCAGGCATGGGCACCGCCATGGCATTTTCGAATGCTTTGGATTCAAGGACTTGCAGACATGGGGTGCAAAGAGGCCATTCAGCATGCATGAGCGCCTTAACCTCGAGTGTGCATGCAACAGCATAGACGCACTGGTAGGCCAGGTCATTCCTCCACACCCATGTGCAGTGCTGATGTTCCTCCACCCTGGCTTTCTCTGCAGGTTTGAGCTCAGAGAAAGCCTTTTGGAAGAGCATCTTGGTGAGAACTATGACAGAGGTTGAGCCTCCACCACTGGCACCAGTGCGCCATAGGTAACTCTCTAGCTTTGACTCCCACTGGCTCATTATACCTGGACAAAGGTATGTTTCAAGATTGTAAGCTGCTGGATGTGCCACTCGGGTGGTGAAGTGCATGCTGATAGTGGACATGCCTTATCATGCTTCCTGAACTTAGTAACATTGTAGGGTTCATCCATGCACACGAACTTCCTGCAATGAGAATGATGCACTTGCAACAGCTCCCCCTCAGTGAATTCTGTGCATGCATCTACCTGCAGGATTGCTGTATGCCAGTGAGCTAACTTGGCATTACTAATGACAAAGGTGCCATTTTTGATTGCATCACAGCTGCCATGTGCATATCTTGCTGACTTGCTTATTCCTGAAGCTCCCAATACCTGTTTGTCTGAAGATGAGACCATTGGCCTGCCACCTCCAAATTGTTTTCCAGTTGGATACCGCTGCCACTTTGGGGTGTGGTGTTGAGTGCATCACTGCCTCAGTAGTCCCATCAGGATCATATACCTGTAAGGGCAACCCTCATGCACTGCGGAAATCACACTATCACACAGGCTGACAGAGGGGAAAACCAAAGTATACATAAATCAAGTAGACATACAATGGAAGGGGATCTCACCTGACAGAGGGGAAAACCAAAGAGAACAGTCTAAGGTCCTGTACTTCCAGTGAGCCCATATTATACTATGCCCAACTACAGTCAGGGTCATCACTTGGTACATACTGACCCTGCATGCCGTGGATCTCCACTTGACCCTGAATGTCATACATGAGTCATTTTACCTCCGGAGTTGTTCCGAAAGTGGAAGTGGAGCGGAGTTCAAAACTCCGGAACTTCGGAGGTGCGGAAGTGCAAGGCTTCAGAGTTGTAGCTTCGGAACTTCGGAGGTGGGAAACAGGGTGTCCCCTGACAATTGTTATGAATAAAACATCAAAGTATATTAATATTCATCCAAATATTAATACTAAAAGAAATATTATTTTATGATTCAACACCCTCAATAACCTTCAATACCACCTGAAGGCCAATGATATATCACATATGGAATACTATTCTATTTACCAACCACATGCTCGAACGATCCATCACTATCTAACCGATAGATCGACCAGACACTCTATTTATACCCCTAATGACATCAATGATCAGAGATGGCCCCAAGGCACTACCCCGCATATGATGACGGATCTGAAACACCGAGATGCTATTTATAGATACTCTTGAGTCGAGCTCACCCTGCGCGAACATTGCAATTGTGAGTTAAATAATTGCATATATGTTTCCCCTAAATGTACAGTTGATACAAACTATGTTGACCATTCACCTCCTGTTTCCAAGTATATACCGTATGACTTCCTTCCGCTCTTTGCAACGTTTGTCTTCATTTGATTAGGTAATCTGTTACTGAAAATATTCATCTCAAGCCACTGTGATTACTTATATAGCTAGTTCTTATGCTGTAAATAGGAGTAGCAATAAGACTCACCCCACACAAATTGTCCGAAGTTTTCAGTTGAAGTAGTAGTCAAGATAACTAGCATATATTGCAGTTTACTTGAATTTCTCTCTCAAAAACAAACCTTTGTTCGATTCAGCTCCACTTGGAGCTTGATTATATTTTCTTATCGTATAAACAAACCACACATCATAAGAACAATACCCTCCTCTGCTTGTTTGTTGCCCTTGCCGTGGGAGAACAGAGGGGGTGTTTTCCCCCTTTGAATTCTTCCTCCCCTGGGGTCCAGAGATGAGTATCCATTGCCAACATGGTCACCTTGTTTTCCACTGTGGTTTCACTTATACGCTCTGGCAGCAGTTGACTTCTGGGAATTGATTGCTTTGGTTGCAGGTTGCTGATCCTTGGCTCAATGGCGACATTGTCTCCCTGGTGTTCAATGCTCTCAGCTGATTCTACAGCCTCCATCCTCTGGCCTGTGACCTTACTCTGCTCATATGTGTGGTGTTGGTCAACAAGTGTCCTAAACCAGGCAAGTCATTCTTGTCACCTGGTCTGCGACTCCCACAATGGCTCCCCAAAAACTGCATGTGCAATTGTATTCACTGTACAAATTCCACAGGACTCAGTATCCTCCTGCCTGCCATATGGTAATGAGTTTCCTTTATCGGCAAACTGCTGGCCCCAGGTTTAATGGAGCCACGCCCACAATTCCCAGCCCATTTGGGTTGGAGCAGTCCCATATGCTCCCATTGAGTCACCTGTTGTGTTTCTGAGTGACAGCCTTGTTCCACACCAAAATAAGCTCACCAAAAGCAAAGGTATGTGATTCAAAGTCTACTGTTACAGCAATCCAATGATTCCCCCCCAAATGATGAGCAAAATAGATCCATTTACAGTGTGAATGATTGACTAGGCCAACCATATGATTAAGCACACCAGCACCAAAGTTTTTTTGTGCAGCTGCCTGAAGCAGGGGAGTCTGAAATGCAAGTGGAAGAATGGCAACAGTTTGGGCCAATGATATGTTGCATTAAGCCCAGCTGGCCAGTTTGGACAGCATCATGTCAAGGATGTGATCGTCAATCCACTTCCTGGATGGTAAGCATGCAAACTCCAGGGTTGTTGTTGCAGCACTAAGGACAGTCACATTACTGTTCCATGACAGGGTATATAACAAAGCCTGGGTTTCATCAAACATCGCAATGGCAGTGGAATCTGTAGCTGTTTTGGAGGTAATACTATTTGCTTCATGGCCTTTGTATCGCTGATCCACAAAGGATGTAGTACCATCAAACCACTTCTGACCAAAGGTAAGCTTGAGTTTGGTAATAAATGGTGGCAAGGGGATGGGTTGCTCCATCAGCCACGGCAGTTCCTGCATGGGTGTCCTTGAGGAGAAGGCCTGTTCAGGCTGGCAGCCCACTAGGTTACCAGTGACACTTGGGAGTTTGGACTGGAGAAGTTGATTGACTGATAGTTTGGTAGATGGGAGAAGGGCCTTGTAAAAGTCAGGTATTGCCAATATTTTGGTATGTGCATGAAGTAAAGCATGTGGCTCTTCACCAGCAATCAGATACTGTTTACCTCTGCCAATCCATTCATCAGGGTACCACTTAGTGTCGGTGGTAAGATCAATGGTTATTTCCATGGCTGAAGGTGTGTGAATGAGAGGGAACTAAATGGTATGAAGCAAAAAAAAAGTCCAATGCTGTATATAAAATCTGGTGTTCCCACATGTATCCACAAGCTCAGCTATGAGCAAGAAACATAATTTCAAGCTTAAGGATCGAACAATCAACCTCTGATCGCACCCTACAAGATTACCCGCTAAGCTACCAAGTCTTATTAGTTTTTGCCCAGATTATTTATTAGGCCTATTTTCAATATCCCAGAAGATGCTTGGATAATGGGGGTGGCCACATTCATGATTTGGTTCAAATCTGCCTGGACTGGATAAGGGATTGAGGGTCTAAACCCAAAATTTTTTCCTGGATTGTGATTACCCCTATATAGGCATTTTCAAGGGTCTTTTTCACTTGCATTGCACAAGTGCTGAACCCACTAGATTAGTCCCTACACTCCCTTCTAGGAAGTGTAGTGTTAACAGACATCATTGATTCCTTTGAGAGATTACTTCCCTATATATCCACCGATACACATATGTACCTCAATTACATATGAACTTGAACCAACCTCATTGTAAAAGCAAATGCAAGGTCGAAGTGTTGCTTGCATTCTAATGATAGGGGAAAAGGTTGACAGATAAAAAGACTTGTTGTAATAACCCAAACTTATTGACTTGAAGTTGGGAACTTGCAGTAAGAAATAAACTTGAAGATTCACTAATAACTTGAAGGGAAAATGGGCGTAAGAAAGTAATGTTCATTGTATTGTCAGGCTGTCTGCTTCATACTAATATACTAAGAGAATAGACAGGAGTTAAAGAGGAAAACAATAAAGCATGTGATACTAGAGTCCCTGGCTCTTTGAGGTAAAGAAATGGTTCAAGTCTGCTGCACACACAGACTCAAAGGTAGAATGAAGGTCTGATCAGTGTAAGTAATAAGAAAATGAAGTGCTACACTTAAGAAGTGTCTCGACTCGGTTTACTATGCATATGTGCACCTCAAATGAAATACTGTATATACACCATTGCACACCTCAACTCGTGTCTGGAATTGATTTTGTCGGCTTGATGTTACACATGTAAGAGCACATTGGATAGATGGATAAAGAAGAGAAAAGTGAATATGATGTTCAAGACGAAGGCAGTGATGTCTATAAAGAAGTCCGGATGAGAAGTAATGAGTAAAATGGAGGAATATGAATGGGATAAAGATGACGATTTAAATAACGAGTCCATGGAGATAAAGAAAAGAAAATTGAAAAATTGTCCTTAATATCATTGTTTATAACACTCATCACATCCCTGGGCCCAACAACTCAGGCTGTCACCTATGTCACTCAGACATCAGAACAATACAATATGCTCAGAACAATGTCCACGCATTGTCATAAGAGATTAAGAGTCTCAGATCTACTGAATGGCACAGGCTAACTCACTAGTCACTTCCCACCTGAAACACAATATACACAAGTTTCAGGACATCAAACTGAAACTGGGGAGGGACAACTGGATCTCCTGGAAACGAGAGTTACTAGCCATGGTGAGAGACTGTGGACTATACTCCAATATCATTGCCACTAACGTCTTACCTCCTACAATGAACCAGACGATCATCATGACTAATAATGTCACCTATGTAGGGACTACACTGCTGTCACAGCTAGTCAATGAATGGAATGACAGGAACAACACCACTTACAACTAAATCCTGCTATGTATTTCCCCAGAGTTACAGACTGCAATTGATGACACCAATGTGGCAAGTCTCGCCTGGGCAATACTGATCAAAAAGTTTGAATCCACTGATCTGAGCAAGATCAGCATTGTCTGGACGAAATATGATAACCATCACATGCTCAAAGGGCAGTCTGTCATATTATACCTGACTACTATGAAAGAGTACAGAAACCAACTGAAAAGATGGGAGATGCCGTTACAGATTCCACTCATGCAGCCACCATTCTTAAGAACGTTCCTGAGTCCTGGCAGCCCATCTCCCAGACAATCATGACGATCACTCATGACCCAGATGAGATAGAGGAGCACCTTGAGGCACCTGAAGCTGACCTTAACATGTTGGAAATCTGCAACCAAGCTGCTACAGCATTCATTGTTCAATCCAGACCCAACATACCTGCTTATACAAGATCTACACCACAGAACACATTCCCTGCTTGCTTTGAGCCCTCACAGCAAAACAATGCTCTGTGACCTAACAACCAGCTGGTATACCAATGTAACAACTGCGGCAGGTCCAGTCACTCATCATTGCGATGCTATGCTGAGGGAGGTAGAATGGCAGGTCAAGCACCCTGTCAGTCTAATCAGAGGCAATCCAATCACAGTAATGTACCCCCATTGAGCCATGACATGTACTCACCCAATATCAATCAACAGACTCTGCAGCCAGGCAGATCTGTACCTGACACCGTGGCCCAGATGGCTGAGCAGACAAAAAACATTGTCATGCTTGCTAGCACAGAAGAGGTTGCTCAGGAAATGCCACTCAAGCTAGTCACAGCCGCACACACTATTGCCCTGACAGTGATACAAAACAACTCACATGTATGGCTGATTGACTCAGCAGCTTCCAACCATCTGTCTGGCAACCTAGAGCTCTTCAAATCAATTCACAACATGATGCCAGTCACCATTGAGACTGCAAGTGGGGACTCATTTACTGCAAACCAACAGGGGACCATACAGATTGACATAGTATCTGACCCTTTGTTCAAGCTCCCTTGAGTACCAATAACTCTGACTGACATCATATATGTACCTAAGCTACATGCAAACCTGCTGTCCATTGGATGGATGACAAGCTTGAACATGGATGTGATATTTAGCAGGAATAGCTCCTCACTCACTCTTAATGGAAAGTGTAAGGGGAACCTCTGTGCAGCTTGCTCTAAAGATATTTGGATATTGTTTAGAATAATGAGTAATATAATTCAAACTTCAAGGTGAAATTGAATTGAGTAGAGATTAATTTTCTGAGGTTAACTACTGGTGATAGCAAGTTTATGCTTCACTACTAAAGAAATATTGCTACTAGTGGTTTCAAACAAGGGGGAATATGGTGAGTGTTTTTACTGCTCATTTTACAGTACAAAAACTAGCTATTTAACTAACTGCAATAAGTTGGAAAGAATATTTTTGATGGTAGATTACCTAATCTGATGAGGACAAATGTTCCAAAGAGCGGAACTCACACTATATGTACTCAAGGACAGGAGGTGAATGGGTGACATGATTTGTATCTACTGTACATATAGGGGAAACATTTATGCAATTCTTTGACTTATAATCACGATGTTTACACAGGGTAACCTTGACTTGAGCGTATTTATAAATAGTGTCTTGGCACTTCAGAGTTGTCATTGGATGCGGGGAAGTGCCTTGGGGACATCTCTAATCAGTGATGTCATTCAGAGTATGAATTGGATGTCTGGGTGATCCATCGGTTAGATAATGATGGATCATTCGGGCACAGGTGTTTTGGAACTGTTGAACAAACTCTAAACTGTGGTGTTAATCACAATTATAAAGTTCAATCAAAAGATTTGACTTTACAAGCATGCACAAGCTTTGAAACTATTTTAACGGAGAACCCAATTAAGAAATTATACTCCGGTGAACAATTGTAACCAGTATTGTAACAGGAAGTGTAGCAATAGAGATTGAACTGAACATGTGTAGCTCTAGGTTAGTGCAATGACTTAATAAGATCAAAGGATGTCAGGCGTTCAAGGGTCCAGATACTTTAAGGGGAAAGCTACTTAGAGTCTTAGGACTGCGGGTTGAGTGAACTAAAGATTACAATAATCCCCAAGACATGAAAAGATAGATCAATGCTTGAACTCTTCCTCAGATCAAGTATCTCACTATTCTAGATGCTTTTCTAGTTTTCCAACACAACAAATGTAGTACATTAACTCACTTACCCTGAGTTAGGTTAATATCTGCAGGCGTTGATTGACCAAGAAAGATCAATTACTCAAAAGGCTATTAACCCACTTAACTCAGAGTTAAGTTAATAATCCAATGTGTGAATTGATTAACTAATAACCAAGACTATTAGATCACTGCTCAGAGTGGCATCTAATGTACAGGATTACCAATCAGTTACTCTTAGTAACTTCACTGTTCACAGCTTAGTTATTCAGAGCCTGCTGCAATTAAA
>QFFB01012905.1:0-10445 GCA_003316465.1 Ramaria cf. rubripermanens
TGTATGCCATGTATGTGAGCCTTGCATGGATGCTATGGTTCTGCCCCTGATCCCTGATCCTCTGCATGGCTTGCTCATAGATCTCAACACAGGGATTGCATTCCATGAGCATGTCATGCAAGTTTGACATGAAGGTTGGAGAGAGTGTCACATTACGCTGCATCCTCTGCTGCAAAGCAAGTTCTTGATCATATATATACAGCTGAGCATACTGAGGAGGAGCACCCTGAGCAGGAATGAGAGCACCATGGTTATGGTAGAGTTTACCATGCAACTTGAGAACATATGGACCATTTCCCTGAAGCAAGCTCTGATCAAATTTAGCTCCAAGAGAAGTAAATGCAAATGCAGAGTTATACTGGCTGATATTCTGGAGAAATTGTTTTGCCTCAGGGTCTTGGCCTTCCAAGAGGAGCTTCAATGTGTTAGGGACATCTGTGAGCTTAGGAAGCTGAATTTTTCCAGACAGGCAGCAATCGCCAAATTTAGGCCGTTCATTAGAAGAGTTCAGGAGATGCTCTGCTTTCCAATGTAATGCATCACAATCAGGACACCTAATATTCATGGGACCCAGATCATGAGGAGACACATCTGCTTCAACTATCCTAGAGTGACCTGGTGGGAGACGACGCTGCTGAGGGGCAGGGGGTTGAGGATCAGGAGGTGGTGGGGGCTGCTGAGCTGGTGGTTGATTAGGAGGTTGCTGAGGGGCAGGGGGTGGTTGAGGATTGTGATGTGGTGGAGGCTGTTGAACTAGTAGTGGATTAACTGGTACCAATGGCTGAGCAACAACTCTGGAACCTTGCTGTAGCCTTTGTCTGTGTTCATCTGCCTCAACCTGCATCTGTGCAATCCTTGCAGACCCTAATACAGAGCGTGCAGGAACTGACCCTCCTTTTAAGGGTGGTAATGCAGCTATCTGAGCCTCGTATCTGTGCCACTCCTGCAGAACCTTCTACAGGGGGGGCTGCACAGCTGCCCACCTATGCCTTCTCAAGGGCTGTAATGGAATAGTAGCAAGCAGAGCACAAATATTTGCCACCTGCTCTCTAGGATTGGGATTGGGAGCATGTGATGATCCTGCAGCTGGTTGTTGAAAAAGATCAACTGGATTATTAGGGAGATTGAGAGGGATGGGAAATGGTGGTGGTGGTGGGGGAGGCTGGTTCTGGGACCTGATGGCAGTGGCTGCAGCAGCACGCTCTCTACAATGAGTGGTAGATGTCAGTTGTCTTGCCTCCCTCTCCCTTTCATGCTCCAGCTGACGATCTCTCTCTGGAGTAGATGGATCCCTGAAAAACAGAGGCATAAGCTTAGAGGGAGAAAAAGCTTCTAAAAACATACATTTGCAAGGAGAAGCTGTCGCTGCTATCTGGAAGACAGTAGGATGAGGTGTGCAAGCTAAAGACATATAATAAGCTTGGAGAAATGACAATGAAGGGATATATTAGACTTACATTGGGACACAAAGGCTGCCACACTCACCAGAAAGTATTCTGATGGCAAATATTAGACTTACAGTAAGAAGAGGAAGCAGTCAGACTCACCAGAAGTCTCTATATAGAGTGTACAGAGGAGGAGGGATGATATCTGGTGGCACATATTAGACTCAAATGGAGAGAAGAGGGTGTCAGACTCACCAGCAAGGGTTTATTCTCCTGGGTGGTGGAGGGATGATGAGCAAAGGGATACATTGGCTTGTCAGACTCACCAGCAAGGGTTTATTCTCCTAATCTAAATTGTGGTGATGGAGGGAAGATGAGCAGTGGCACACATTAGACAGGCAGACTCACCAGCAAGGCTGTATTTTCTCCTATCCAGTGATGTGCAGTGGAAGAGAGATGGAGGTGATGGTGGGCGGCTCAGGAAGGATGGTGGTGGGTGGGCTGAGGAAATTGGGTGGCAGGCCAGTGCTGTGGAGGATGATGATCAGTGGCACACATATTAGACAGTCAGACTCACCAGCAAGGCCTTATTCTCGTATCTGGTTGGATGCAGTGGAGGGATGGTGGTGGGATGGCGGCGATGGTGGTGGTGAGAGGCAAGTTTGGGTGGCAGGCCAGCGCTGCGCAGTGTTAGACCTGGTGCTCTGGACCGGTGTTCTGGACTGGTGGAGCACGATAGTGTCATTGTGCTGATGTCACTTTTAGTCAGCATTTGATAAGCGGTGCCCACAACCCACAAAGCTCTTTTATACTGTTGATTCCTCTTTTATCCTAAACCTCCTTATCCCCACTTCACACTCTATTACATTAGTATTCATACACCATCATCCCCGCGCTTGAACTCATAGCTTCATAGAAAGGACTCTAGTATTATATAGCACCCACATCCCTTATCTTCACCCCTTCTCTTCACACCATCTAAATAGTACATCCCTTTCCTTTTGTCCAGACCACATACTGAGCCAGTGTGCAAGCATCACCACCATCCCCAAGCCCACAAGTCAAGCAACAGCCACATGAAGGACCACGACCACAGGTCACGTCCAACAATCGAGGTGAACACATGTGGGATACCTGAGGCACGAGCACATCACGCTATCGAGCACAAGTCACGAGCGAGCAGAACTCCCAAGTGAATTGAGCCAATCGTGTCATGAGCAACACCGTATCAGATATGCACCACCATCACATCACCTACCGCTCACCCCTGACTGGCACCGAGAATGCAGCCCACCGCATGAGGGACATACACCGTCCATTCTAATGGGAGAACGTCATGAGCTTTCCCCCACAGCATATCTCTGATTCATGAGTAATTTCACATGCATACCTCTGTCGTATTTTAGCTCACCTGTTGAACCTGCTGCAACAAGACACAGAATCATTATCCCTTTGAGTCATACTTGTGAGATACATACCTTCAAGTCAAATTTCCTCATACACGCGCCATTGATTGCCTTGAGACACAGGCATATTCTCGTCACATCTCTACTACATATCATAGCAGTATTCACCCGTACCCTCATATTCTTCACATTTTCATCTGAGATGAATGTACTCATACAGAAGTTTTACATTCATTGATGTTGTTTCAAAGGTATAACATTACAATATTCATATAGATTAGAACTAGTAGTTTTGTAATATTTACTATATATGTTCCTATCTTGTAGTACATAGACCTTATGAATATCCTCCTACCCAGTTCCTGCCAGTCAACATGCTGCCTAAAATACCACAATGATCAACAACCTTGTTATGATGCTGCCTGTTTACATCAATGACAACTTTGTTGATCCATCCCTTGCATCCTCTGTCATGAGGAACTGTCTACTAGAGGTCCACTTCACAATCTATTTTCACAAGATATATGCCAACCAACCTGCTAACAGTTCTAATGGTCTCCTAAGACAAATCATCATTCACAACCCAGGGCCGGCCAGCATCAAACCTGCCTACCATGTGCATTCTTTGCATGATGGACCCTTTTCAGCTTGGAAACACAATGGTGCTACTTCATCCACCATAAACCAACTGCACTGGTCCAATCTGTTATGTATATAACTATATTAAAGTATATTAATATTCTTTTGAATATTAATACTAAAAAGATATTATTTTACATTTCACCAGCATCCAAACACCTACTGGTCCCAATAACCACCACTCCCATCTTGGGACCCTCGAAACATTATGAAGAAATTACTACTCTATCTATGAGTCCCATGCCCAAACAATCCATCATTATCTCACCAATGGATCGCCCAGACATTTCATTAATGACCTGAATGACATCATTGATTGGAGATGGCCCCTAGGCACCACCCTTCATCTGACAACAACTCTGAAGCACCAAGACACTATTTATAAATATGCTCAAGTCAAGTTCACCCTGCATGAACATCGTGATTGTAAGTCAAAGAATTGCAAAAATGTTTCCCCTATGTGTATAAGAGTTACAAATCATGTCATCCATCCACCTTCTATCCTTGAGTACATACAATGCGAGTACTGCTCTTTGGAACATTCATCTTCATCTGATTAGGTACTCCATCATCAAAAATATACATTCCAACTCATTGTAATTAGTTAAATGGCTAGCCTTTGTACTGTAAAAATAGTAGTAACAATACTCACCTCTCCAAAGTTGTTCAAAGTTTTTAATTAAAGTAGTTACTAAGATAAGTTGCATATATTGCCATGGTCTTGAATTTTCCTCTCATAACAAACCTCTACTCAATTCAGCTTCATTTGAAGCTTGAATTATATTTCAAGATTATACAAAAATTTAAATCACAAATCACTAGACAATCTCTCCCCCAATGTGTGATGACATCATTCCTTAAATATTGCCTTGTATATTGTATCTCAAATTGTCTCCCCCCCTGAATGTACATGTTCTACCATCAGAAAAAACACATGTCACTATTCCCTACACTGTCTCACATCCTTGTAAATAAATCCTCATCTGCTTTGACTTTCAGTCTGGCCAAGCAAGTCCTTTGCCACTGCAAGTAGTACTTCAAGTAGACTATCCAAGTAGAAGTACCATTGCATGGAGGCTGATAGGTATTATTCCTGTTAGTGAATCTTTATTAGGTCAGTGAAAGGTACACCTGTACTGGGGTGACTTTTCCTTGAAGACTTGCACAATTTTTGGTGTGACCTTCTTGGGTTATTCACTATGATCCTAGGCCCCTGTCAGTGTTGCCATTGACTACTTTCACCATTTGCAGAGCTACTTTGGGGTTATTTTATTTTCCAACATTACTTATTTACCCAAAATTCCAATCTTGACAGCAAGACAGATGGAGCATTAATGGTGCCCATTCTTGTGGAATGTATATGTCTATGTGTATTTATAGTTTGCTCCGAATGTATTGAGCCGTTCCGTCGTTCGAGTGATGTAGGTGATAGGCCGGACTGCTGGGTCTGGATGGTGTGAAGGAGGTTCGGTTCGGTACGAGTTCACAGGTAATTTAAGTACGTGTACGTGTCGGCAGATATATGGGGAATCGAATTAAGATGTAGATCAACGGAGTCTGGTAGTGCTGCGTTACCTAGAAAGGACACAGGGACTAGTCTAGTGGATACGGCACTTGCACGACGCGAGTGAAGGGAATGATAAATTGTAGTAGTGATTTGTATCTGAAAATTAGTTACTTATACAACTGGGTGACCGGACTAGCTGTAGTAAGATGTAGGGACGAAGATTGTGGCGGGATAAATAAAAGATGGGAAACGGCTGCATGTGTATGTATCTCAGGCATGGAGTTGGGACGGAGCAGTCGAGTGGAGTGGGTTTATTACCTACGTGACATGTATCTACGCAACTGAAAAGATGACCGCAGTGATGCGGAATGTGTGATTAGATGAATGTGGAGCGGGGGAGAATGAGTAATATGTAATGGGGCCAGTATTGGCTAGGGGTAGGTGATAGGATCGGTGAACGCATGTAGTGTGTCGTATTCCTGTACTGTGACCACACGTATACACAGTGTGAGTATGGTGAGTGCGGTATACTGTTATCAATCATAAACTCCATTAATCATAACACCCATTGTATTGAGCTGCTACAAGATGAAACACAGGATGAACAACCTCTGACATAATTATGTCAGGAGACTCAAGTATTTTCACACTTATCTTTTTCTCCGATCACTTAGTTTATTGATTACAACCACCATTTAACATTATTTTCCATTCCCAATTCCCTAGATAGTATTACAATTTTTCCAATGCATCTTCCGTAATATCTGGCACTATCTGCTCCACAAATATTTGCACACAGGCATCCACTGAGTTACTTGTTTCTCTCCCCCCTCCATTTGTCCATATTCCCTTCCAGGAATAACCCACAGTGCTCTCATATATAAACACTGTGATATTCTTGTATGATAATAGCTAGCCAGAATTTATTTCCTGTTCTCAAACTGTATTGAAATCCTACAGCATTCAGACTTTCTTATAGCTTTTGATCCTTGCTTCTAATAGTCCCAACACCTCATATTTAGTCTAGCTTAGATACCTAGTCTATATTCCTCAAACAAAAGGTATACTTTGAACCCTCATCACTTGAATGAATTTGTAACCTGGTGCCATTACCCCTGAGCCAAACATTCAGTACAGCATCAGTGTTATCACTGATCTCTAGCATTATGTGACCTTCACTTGGTTGACTCATGTGTTGTACCTAGCACTGAGCACACAAAGAGATAGAGTAATAATATCATAGAGCATTTTGTTAATTACACTTTCAGGCCTTGAATCTTAACAATTATGGGTCTCACAGGGTACAGAGAGAGGCAATAAAGTTCACCCTACAGAGATATCATGTGTGTAATATCAGTGGTAGTTCTGATTTTTGGTACATATACCCAGATAATTCTGCGCTATCAAGAGCCTACATGGAGATTTGCAAGTTCCAGAGCTTATTTACTTCAAAGGACATATTTTGTATCTACTGAATTTTACTATACAAAAACTAGATAAATTTGTAGCTAAATATCTTTAGGTTAGTCTCTCAAATTTTCAGCTCTGAATCTGCAGTTCCAGTTGTTCTATGGCAAATTTTTATTTTCCGAAGTATTTTAGCAAACTTCAAACTCTGCCTTAGGTACCCAAAACAGCTGTAATATTTCAGAACTCCATGCAGTATTAGTATCAGAATAAGGATCATCCACTAGTATCAGTAGCAAGCCACAATTGATCCCCAAACACCAGTGCAAATACCACAGCAGTCCATATTCTGCTGTAGCCCATGCAATAATGAATTGTATTTGTTGTTAAAGTCATGAGCCTATTTTTCCTGCAGCCAACCCTGCAATGCATGTGCCATTTGGGTTGATTGGGTTGAATATGTCCCCATTGAGTCACCTTTTTGGCCTTACTGAGCTACAGGAAGAATGAACATAATAAGGCACTTACCAAAGGCCAAGGTATGTGTATCAAAATCCACCATTCCTGCAATCAAATGATAACTTCCCCAATTATATGCAAAGAATATCTTTTTATGGTGTGAGTGTTTCACAAGGTTGACAACATGTGTTATCACAGCTGCCTCAAAGTTCTTTTGAATAGTACTCTGAAGGAGTACTGCTTTGAATGCAAGTGGCAAAATTATAATAGAGCTAGCAAGTGTTGTGTTGCACCAAGCATGACCAGCAAGCTCAGAAAGCATCATGTCCCAGATATTATCATCAATCCATTGCCTAGATGGTAAGTGTGAAAAATCTAGAGTTGTTGCAGCTGCCCCAAGGATGCTAACATTGCTGTTCCATGGTAGGGTGGCTGATACTGTGTGAACTTGATTGAATATTACCACAGCTGCAGGATTTGAAGCAGTTTTAGAGGTAATACCATTGGCTAACCACTCATCAACTTGTTTCCAATGTCCTTATGCAGCAATAATGTTGGTGAGTTCCTTCCACCGTGTGATGACCCAGAATAGCAGTGGCTCATTGCCCTTGTATCAAGCATCCAGAAATGACTTTGCCCCATTGAACCACATTTGACCAATGGTGCATTTGAGTTGGTGATAAATGCTGCTGAAGGGATAGGTCTGTCCGTGAGCCAAGGCAGCTGATGTATGAGATGTGAATGAGACGTAAGCAGTGAACCAAAAGTGTGTTTGTTGTTGCCGAGTCACACTGTACATGTATGGCTGACCAGGGCAAATACGCGTTTTGGCTCGAATCTGCCCGGACTGGATCAGGCATACAGGGCCTAATTTTGAAATTTTTGCCCGGATGAGGAGCACCCCTCAGTAAATATTCTCAAGGGTCCTCGTATTGTACGGTACGGCACCCGTATGAGCCGTACAATATATACGGCTACGGCGCCTATCCCTAGCTTAAAGTGAACCGCACTATAGTGGAGTTTTGTCTCATACGAATTTAAGCCCAGATTCACCAGTCTCCTAGTTGACTGCCCAATAACCAACAACTCGGCAGAACTGGGCACGAGTCTGGGAATGGTAATGACAGGGATGAGCATGAGAAGTCCGCTACTACTCATTTCTGAGGGTCAGACATCCATTTGTTAAATGATACGGCTCCTTTATACGCCAACACTTCCTATGGTCGCTCTGGGCCTCGAGATCGTCAAGAATAAATGTCTCGCTGAATTGCTAATGACGGAGGGTCGAGACATTTTCGAACGCTTATACTTTTACAATTAAATGCTCCGTTGAATGAAATCGGCGGCCTATCGAGATAGCTGTTATCGCATAATCAGAACTGATCTTCAACCCCCTACCTTTTCCCCGATAACGTAGACAGTTCCTTGGAGATGTGTAGCAATAGCCAAAGGAATGATACTCGCATCCGCAATCCTGAGATTCCTGGTGCCATACACTCGTAATGTGGCGTCTACTACACCTGAATCAGAACGAATTTTTAGCCCATAGTGCCAGGGACGAAGAGTGACTGTTTGGCACACCTCCTATCTCCCTTTTAGCAAGTGCTGCTGTCCCTAGGTCAATATATCAGCCATCTGAGACTACTGCAGCTCGTTCAAACATAGTATTACCCATGGGGTGCGAGCCTGTCTGGCGATAGTTTTACCTCAGATTAGCAAGGAGTTTCGTCGCGAGCACACTCACGATAATACTTTGTTTGATATATCTAAACGAGGGTAGCCAGAGACCAAATTTGGAACCATAACTTGTCCACTCACTGTATTGTAGCGCGTTCTGTGAGGTTGGTACCAGGGAACGTAATAGCAGCAATATCGTCTTGTAGGGGCTGAGTCCGGGATATAAGATCCAACAGTTTCTTCTGCTGTACGTATATGAGGATATCTATTGTGATGAGGATGGGAGGTGGGAAGTATGCTGACGATGGCAAGGTTTAACACACCAATATCGTCTGTGAGCACTTTGGGGTCTATGCTAGGTTTGGCAAGTGGATCCGCGGTTAAGATGTGCTGGGGTAAGACAGATATCTGTCAGATGTAACAGCAACACTGGAAGCCAAACCAAGACACATACGACCGTACCACGACTGAAAGGATGCTGTATAGCGTTCCACGACGTAAATATGTGAATAGTTAAAGATGCCCTCTCAGAGTTGTATTACATACTTGGTAGCCAGAAAGTAAGGTTATGTATGAGGTGTTCGCTGCAAGGTCCATGATCCCCCTCGATAACATGATGGTTTCGGATTGAGGAACCTTTCCTTCCTTGATCCAGCCGAGTTGGATCTGATATTGTGCTCTCTGCAGCGGAGAGAGGTCACGAGACAGCTGCGTTTCGACCCTATTTAGCAGATCGTTCATATCTGTTTCTCCCATGTATGTCTGGAAAGGTAAAAATACGACGGATGAGTCGGCCGCAGCAAGCCAGCCTGTGCGATCTGTTGCACTGTGAAAACATGTGTTGAGTGGAGCTTCCAGTGGCCAACCTTCTAATGCTTTAAAGACGTACTACAGGGCCTCCTGTTCGGCCGAAAAGGTTGCATTTATGCGTAGTACATCTATACATCCGGAACAAACATAGATTAGTATTTTGAAGTCATGAATGGATCGCACTACCAACCAAACGTTTTGATGCCCGGCTTCATCTCATACTGCGATGGAATAAAAAAGTGGTCCTAAATGTTAAGTATCAGAAGCCTCTCATTTGGCGATCGAAATAAATTGACCTGGAGGTTTTCTCCAACCCCCGGCAAGTTTATGAGAGGAGTGATCCCTAAACTTTGAAGAATGGTGGCGTTCCCGATCCCCGATAGTTCTAAGAGTTGAGGAGTGTTGAAGGTCCCGCCTTGAGATTACATTTCAACGATGCGTAAGTCACTAAACCTGGCCATGCCACTGAAGACTCACCAGAAAGTATGATTTCTCGCGTAGCGTGAGCGACATATGTCGTATTATCCACCATGTATACAACAGACTTGGCAATGAGGCCCGCCGTCGAGTTCCCATCTCCTTGAAATTTAATTTTTGTAGCCTGTTTGTGGATGAACAGTTTTTGGATCAAGTAAACAAATTTTATATCTCATGTCACCCACTTGAGCTCCGGTGAGAACTCTGAAGTTTGAACGGCACGCAGCATCCTTGTAGTACGTTGTGGCAGCGTAGGAGCGAACACCTTTTACCCTGTCTATGCTAGTGATAGTATTATATACGCCGCTTGTAGTTCCGTTATACTAAATAAAATCAGCCTCAAATGTGGAAATCAAAGTAAACTAACTGTTGTCTGCTGACCGGGTTGGCGTTGGTTGGGGCCCCAACATGGTTCCAAGCCTTGACGTAGTTAGGTATAGTATCCGGATAAATAGCTTGGTGTGATATCTGTGGCAACTTTGAATACCTTCAAGCAACTCGGAGCAACCGAAAGTACCGGTACAGGCCCCTGCGTGCCCACAGACAGTGGGACGGAGGCAATGCCTGAGATTGCAGGGAATGGATCCGAGCCGTCTTCAAGCTGAAAGTCTTCGACTTTCTTGAAAAATGGTAGCAAACCATCCCAGGACCATTCATTTGAGCCACTTAAGCTTTGCC
>QFFB01012916.1:0-10978 GCA_003316465.1 Ramaria cf. rubripermanens
GACATAACAGGGAAAGAGAGAGCAGAAGTAGAAAAGCCATCGGGATAATCAGAAAACCGTTGGCAAAGTTCATCAAGGAGGATGGTCCAAAAAGAAACACAATCAGTATGAAAAGCTGCAAGGATGTGATCAACCAGGGAATTTTTATACAACTTGTCCCTAGCAGATAGAGCAAGACCAATGTGGGCAACCAGAGAAATTAAATATGCACAGGAAAACGAGACAAGATGAGAGGGTATAGAATCATCCAACACAGAAAGGCCATCAGGAAAGGGGAGACATATTGCCTGTGCAGGTGCAGATGAAGAAGGGGCAGAAGGAGATGGTACAGGGATGGAGAAATCTGCGAGACAATATGAGGCAACACAAAACAGGACAATACATATACAAAAGCACAGGATGTTCAAGTCAGCAAGCAACCAAACACGTAAAGAGAAAGAAACATACAGTGGGGGACGGGCTATGGCAAGAACAAAAAGCAGCAGGAGAAGGGTCTAAGATGAACTGGAGGTATTGTGTGAGATGGGAAAAGCAAGGAGGGATTCAACGGGTAGGAAGAGGCAAGTATTATAAAGAAAAATAAAGATGTTGCAGGGTCACAGAGGGACTACCAAAATAGGGGATAGGATTACGACAGGATACACCATACATAATCCATAAAGGCATGTACATATCCAAGACAGTTTATGCCCACACAACCCTCCCCTCCTTTCAGTTGGAGTTGGGGAAGAGCTCCTTGCAGTAGCAGCTGAAGGTGGTAAAATATTTGGGTGAACAAGTCAAATCTAATGGAAGGAGAGGAGCCATAGAAGATACGAGGAGTAGCTGGTCATGGCCACTCACCCTGATATTATTGTCTTCACTCCCGTCACAAGTCTGTAGGGCGTGCTGCCTATGTGTTCTCTGGTTGGACTTGAGAGTGTGGAAGTCTTTGACAATGTTGAGGCTAGGGCGGGGGTTAGTATACAAATTGACCGCTGTATAATTAACAGTGCTACACAGCCAATCAGACCAGTCTAAATCTACAAAACTATTATTGGAGGTCTACAAAGTGATTATTAATGGCTCTTGATAAAAACTCTCATGGAAGAATACTGCAGCCAATATAGCAGGCAAGAAGCCGGCAATGATCATCTAGCATTTCCACCTGGTCCCGCTCCAGCTGATAAATTTGGATATATTCATAAACTTCATTCTGAGTTAGTGCTCTTATACTGAAGTGATGTTAAGGGGGGCAGATTATAATAGATTGCGTCAGCTAATAGACTTTATCAACAATCTGAATACCTACTTGAGCCATACTGTATAGGGAAGGTCACCATTAGATAGCAGCACAATGGCAAATGGGTGTATCACACCATTGTTGGCAGCAAGATTAGAGTTCTGATCATTGAATATATTTGTTAGAATCCAAAAATAAATGCAGAAGATTACAAATATACCCTAATAGCCATCAATCAATCTCTTATCAATTTGGTCCACAGTTGCTTGTAGGGCAGTGAAATCCTCCCTAATACCAGTCATATCCACCCTGATACCAGTCATCTCTGCCCTAATACCAGCCACATGGTTGGCCATACTGTTAAGACCAAGGCCTACATGTGGGACCTTGGGGTGATCTTGACTGAGCTCAGACTGAGGTTAATAATAGGGAGGGTGTCATGACTGCTATTTTCCACATCCCAAGTTCAGCGAATTCGGTCAACCTCCCTAGCGTTCTTTCATCACACTGATATTGGCAAGGCCTCCATAGTCGATCTCACTCTTATTCGCTGGTCACCGGACATGATCTTCACCATTGTACCACAATACTTCACTCTTGTTTTGCATCATTCACAGTCCCCTTGCATCATTCACAGTCCCCTTGCGATGTGCAGGGTCACCGAGGACGAGCAGAAGCCTAGTGTAACTAATGGGTTTCACTCCCAGACCCCATCTGTCACCGTGCCCCATGAAGGTGGTTTGACCCTGACTCTGTGTCATAATTCATACCCTAAACTCCACAGTATTCTCACCCCTCTCAGTCCATTCCCCCCTGCATTCACCCTTTACTATAAGCACTTCAATTCCACATGTAAAATTCCCTAGTTCAATTATCATATGTCTACCCCATTATTTGACTCCTCACTAGTAGAACAAACCTTAGTGTAACGACCTACTCCCTCATTAATAGTTATGCCTAACAGTGAGCTTGAACCTTTGATCTTATTTGCTATGTCCCTTTAGGGGCATTGCCAAGACGGCTATTCACAGCACTTCGCAGGAGTGTTTGGATTAGCAAAAGGAACACCTGAACTGGGGTGACCTTTTCTCGAGGATGTGCGTGATTCATCGCGTACTACTCTTGGGTTATTCGCTACAACTGTAGGCCCATGTCAGAATTACACTGATGTTCTATCTTTGTCCTAAATTCCAATCTTGACAACGTTATACCTTTACTCCAAAATTCAATCTTGACAGAGGGCTTGTCAGGTGTTCCTTTCACTGATCTGAACACTTCTGTGAAGTGCTGCAAATAGCAGCCTCGGTGACACTCCTAAAGGGATGTAGCGGATAAGATCAAGGGTTTGAGCTCACCATTAGGCACAACTCCCAATGAGGGAGTAGGTCATTGCACTAAGGTTTTTCCTACTAGTGAGGAGTCAAATAATGAGGTAGACGTATGATAATTGAACTAGGGAATTATACATGTGGAATCGAAGTACTTATAGTAAAGAGTGAATGCAGGGGGGGATGGATTGAGAGGGGTGAGAACACCGTGGAGTTAGAGTATGGATTATGACACGGAGTCAGGGTCAAACCACCTTCATGGGGCATGGCAATGGATGGGCTCTGGGAGTGAAACCCGTTGGTTACACGGACTTCTGCTTATCCTTGGTGACCCTGCATGCTGTAAGGGGACTGCAAATGATGCAAAACAAGAGTGAAGTATTGTGGTATAATGGCAAAGATCATGTTCAGCAACTAGCGAATAGGAGTGAGATCAACTATGGAGGCCTTGCCGATATTGGCATAATAGAAGAATGCTAGGGAGGTCAACGGAATTTGCTGAACTCAGGATGTGGAAAATAGCAGTCATGACACCTAACAATAGTAAACCACAGGGGCTCAGCATCAGCTGGCAAAATATGAGCTGTAACATTTTGATTAATAAAATATTTAGCAAATGCAAAGAACATACCTGGGGCAGTGTTATGATCCAGTTCCTCACGGATCTCTGGTAACCACATTTGGTAACTAACCTTGTCCCAAACCCCCAACCCTGAGCCTGACCTTACCTGAGCCCTTCCCAAAGTAGTCTGAGCCCAAGCCAAAGCCCAATCCCAATTCACTATATTCTGCTTCCCCGAACCCCATTTCCTATCCTTCCCTGAACTTCGTTCTGATCCCCTCCATTAATTTATATCTGACCCTGTTTCCCTGTTATCCATATATAAGTCTAGTTCTGGATGTACCTCACACTTCAGTCAGAAATCAACTTAGATATCCCCTTGAATCCTTTAACTAGTTTCTCATGTCATACCCTCTTACCTCCTCTCTCTCCTCTTGTCCAAACCTCACTGCAAAATAAAGGGCCTGTACAATAGTGGATGGAGCAGCACATAAGCTGAAGCCAAGCCCTCCCTATTATTGACCTTGGTACAAGCTTGGTTGAGCTCACCCCAAGGTCCCCTACGTAGGCCTTGGTCTTAACAGGCAGCATTGTTGGCAGCATTGTGAGCAGTTATCAGTGCCCCTTGGTAGAGGAGGGCATCGGCCACATCAGCATGTGTTGCCCAAACACCAGGGCTTATGTTGTCTAAAGTTATGCAATGACCAAGGTTTCCTTGTTGAAGAGATGGAAGACATACCATGGCTAGAATTGACTTCATTAGTAAACACCATAGCATTGATAATGTCTTGTAACACCGGGGGATCTGCTGATTGTGGTGGCAGTTGGATTGCGACTACGCTGCAGTGGGGTAGTGGGATAGGCATTGGTGGAAGTGGCGATGTAAAAACTGGTCACATGACCAGTACGCGCACACGTCATTTGCACGTGATCAAACATATTGCGGGGACAAATGCGACCTGTAGCGCCCGTTGTCGGACGGGTTTTCGGTGTGATCCTGATGAAGCTGTACCCAATATTATACCAGTTATACAAATATATATATCATACTCCCGATAAGTTGAGCGAATACTAATATTATTGTCCGGGGTGTCCCTACACGCGAGTGTTTATATCGACCAGTCAAGGACCTGAATAAAATTGTCCTCTGTGGTGGCCACGCATAGCCGACCCAACCATTCATCAAATTGAAGGCATCGAGTACCATTACGCATTGCATGAGCAACTTCAGCAGGCACCACAGGATATTTCATAGCTCGCTTTCGAGGATGTTCACCAAGCTGGTCATTGGCGGCATGTCCCAAGTCCAAGTCCATCTTATCATCATCGGAATCGTGACCGGAATCCCTTCCCGAACCTGTGACAGATAAACTAGAAATATGACCGGTATCCAGGGAGTCAGAGAAGGCATATCCTTCTGTACGATAAACAGCCAGGCGGATGATCGCTCTTCCTTCAGGGGGCTGACGTCGCGGAGACCGCATCCAGACTACAGAGCGGTATGCTCCCGGAAGAATCACGGCATGCTCCTCCTCATCCCATTCGTATTGAGCACGAGTGCCCAACGGGAGCCTGTAGATATATTCTGTGACATCAGTCGCAGAACCAGTCAGTCCGTCGTTTGTCACTTCGGGGAGCATTACAAAGTGAACGAAGCCTCTCGGTGACTTCGTAGTAACGAAGATGGATATCGGAGGCGGTGGGCATTTAGAAAGCTTGTGCAGCATGGGAACGTCCGGGCTGGGATGGGTTTTATAATCCCAAGAAGCATCCCCGTCGCTTACGAAGAAACCATCCACGCTGTGTTCCGGGATCAGTTTTCTCTCGTGTGGAATGGGATTTTCGACTACGGCCTCCCCCATAGGTATATCATATATCTCGAAAACTAAGGGATTGGTGTCCATCATGTCCACTTCGCCGATGAGCACGCGGATCACTAGTACCTGTTTTTGAGAGGAGAGTATCTTTATATCCCAAATGCTGTGGCGCTACGCGGGACAGGTCAGGACTCAAATTAATCAATTGTAGAGTATTTGATATTTCAAAAGTACCAACCCATTCAATATAGCCGGGCACGGCAGCTAATTTTATTAACGCTCGCGTTCCCGAGTGTAAGTCAAAGAACACCACAGTACGAGGCCGATGTACGACTGCTAATAGAGGACAGCCTCTGATATCGCCGAGGGACAGCGCACCGACGGGGTACCGCGTTCGTGTGTCGAGAATTCTTGTGAAGGGATTAGGAACTGCTCTGCTATACTCCAGAAAAGCCGGCGAGCCGGGAGAAAGACTTGACAGGGTGTCTAAAATTTCAACCGGTACGAAAGCAGCAGTAATCACGGTTCTTCTACGGCGAAGAAGGTTAATCAAAAAATACTTTATTTGATACAGACAAATAAACTTGCCCTTCTTCAGGTGGTCTGGTGAATGCCACAAATAAGCAGATGTGGTCGTCTGTCGAAGCATATCGTGCGTGAAGTTTATGGACAGGGGTCTCTGAATTTAACATCGCGATGGCTACATGATTACGACGATCACGAAAACTCATGTCCCACACCACGACAGATTCCTTGTTTGTTTCTAGGTCCTGAGAGACTGTAACCATGTGCTTTCCTCCCGGAAGAAATCGCATGGAGAGGACACGGTGATGACCGTTGAACCTGTAGTGACCGGGGAGCGGGTTATATTCTCTCCAGTTCTGTTCCAGCTTTAGTGCACGGGAAACGAAAAACTCGAGAGTTAGCCTAGGATTGTAATCGAGCGAACTGGGAAACACAGGCTGAGCGGGGGGAAGAGCAATCGTCAGACGGCGGAGAAGAGACAGCCAAATGTTTGAATTATGGGTAAAACCATATATGGCCCTATTTGCCTGTACATAGCACAATCTAGATATTGACACTCGTAAGACAAGAATGAAGCCAAAACTCACCGAACGTAAAGACAATATATCACTGACGCTAAGCCAGAAACAAATCTGAAGGATGATATCCTCTGGCAAGCTTGCCAAGCTAATCCGATTGCGTGAAGAAGTAGCCACGCCACTGTTAAATCGCGTAACACTCAAATGGTCCGAATCAAGGTGCATCGACTGGTCAAAGGCTGAACCCAAGGGTGGCTGTGGGTGTGCGCCCCAAGATGCCCATTGCCCACGCCTCAACGCGTCCATAGACACCCACAACGCGACTCGGAACTACTTTATTTTGCTGCGCGTTCATTGTGAAATTCATGGTTGACGGTCCGGTTGCATACTTGGGGTAGCAAACTATAGCTCACCTATATGCGCCGTGGTACAACAACTCGACGACAGCCATATCCCCATCACGTTTCCCGTGAGATTTACAAGGTCATGCGCACGGAACCTGGTTTATTTTGAGGAGCTGATCAGCAGGATATCGGTGTCAGTTATGTGAGGGTTTGGCGATTCACTTTTCCAAATAAGCTCCAGACGTGTTGTGGCAGTGTGTGACAAAATGTGCCATACTATGTTAGCAATGTGGAAGTAAATGGTCAAGCCGTTATATCTTACGATGAGTACAGACCGTTGACAGTGATGCCTTACCCAGGCGTTGCCATATTCATTAAGGCTGATTACACTTGAGCTTGAACTCTAGAGAAATGTGACCGAACATCTGATCTCCCGAATCCTGACCCAACGTCCAGGAAATTCACATAAATGATAAACCGGTATGATCACTTGGCAACCCTGGTTAGAAATTAGGATCCACCTGTGAGCGACATGGTATTTGTAACGCGAGAACTCCTGGAATTCGAAGCGTCCCTTGCCGTTACTGGGAAATAGTGGCCTTTTCAAGCGGAGTTGGCATCTGTGCCTGCCGAACGGAGTGCCAAAAAAATTCAAAAGTACCTTCAGTCATGTCTGCCTCACGCCAACTTCGAGCCCTCACCACCTCGTATCGTGCGCTCTCTGCACGAAATGTTGCCCAGCGCTGTGCATCTCCCGCACGGCCCGGGTTTGTGAGCCCTCAAGCGCAGGCGCGGTTCACTGTCGCGAGCCCCGTCAGCCCACTGCAGTCACGTACATTCTCCGCGTCTGCGTTGACTCGGGAAGAGGGAGCGTGTAAGTCACTGTGGGATGCTGCAGATGAGTGTGTAATAACCCACTATGACAGCGGACGCGACTCTGTCACAGAGACTCCAAGAAGAAATTAAATATGAAAAAGAGGCAATGGTAGAGGAGGATGTGCCCGAGTTTTTAAAAGCGTTCCAGGCGGAACAAATATGGAATGTTGGTACGCTCTGTTTTGGGTTATGCTGGCGTTCATCGAGTGCCGTAGATCGAAGAAACACCTGGTAGCGATGAAATTACTCTTCAGCGTACCTTTGGCAACGAACAGTAGGTTTCAGGTTGACGCTTAGGGCTTGTCCATGGTGCTCATGATCGGACGTGTAGAATTCGGGTCATGTTCTCCATAGCCGATATTGACACCAGCTCAGAGCAGCAAGTAGTAGACCCAGAGGATGAGGAGAGCGGCGACAATGAGGCTGAGGACGAAGACACCAGTCCCTCATACCCTATCCGGACTTCCATCACAATCACCAAGGTTAGCGGTTACTTTGCCCGTAGTAGCGATTATCCTGAATTCCTTGATCTTCATAGGCCAATGGAGGTCGTGGAGCGCTGAGCATCGACGCTTTGTGCCAAGATGGTGTCTTTTCGCTTGATAACATCGCGTATTACCCCGATGCCCAACTCGCCACGGAGCTTACCGCGGATGCTGATTGGAAACGACGGGGTCTCTACATCGGTCCGCAGGTGCGTGGCTAGTGTATTTGCATATTATCTTCCGTAGTTGACAGACACTCGCGTGTATCTCAGTTTGACCACTTGGATGTGAATGTGCAAGAAGAATTTGAAAAGTTCCTGCGCGAACGTGGTGTCGCCGAGGGTCTCGCACTCTTCATTCCCGAATTTGCAGAACATAAGGAACAAAAAGTGGGAATAGTCGCGCTTATTGTGCATATTGCTGACTGACACTGAATTTCTTGCGCAGGAATATGTCAAGTGGTTGGAGAGCGTAAAAGAATTCATCGACGTCTAGACGTGTCTTTATATTGTTTTCGTAACAACTAGCTTGTATGTTTGCCATATAAGAATGCTCATAAACCATCCCCACTCTACTGTTGCATGGCGTTATGCTGTGTTCGTCATCGCCCGCGGGCAGTGGTAAGCGCCGTCACGCAGCGGACCTTTAGTCGAAGTTTCTAGAGTCAGCTAGCTGTGACGTATACACTCTAAGCCATGAAAGCATCTGGCCGAAGCTTCTACGCTGTGCTTAGCTGTGCTATGACATCGTTCCGTGGCCGGGTCTCCTATATAACCACAGGACAGTAGGCAAATGTCACCCATCACTCATCAGGCCTCGCATCGTCCTCGAGCTTCGTCGCGCACTTCGCAGTACTAGTTGATATACTCATGTCTTCTCCCATGGCAATCAATCGACCTGCGTCGCCCGCCGAGTCCTCCAGTAGTGTCTCGACCAGGAGCTCTGCTCGTACGTTCTTGTACTAGTACATCACGATCTGGTTCGCTCATAGTTTACCTACAGACAGCCAAGTCTACACTCGTGACGAGCTTCTGGTTCTTGCGATGTCGCCGCTCTCACAGGGTTCGGCATCTCCTGCTATCGCTAACTTCCCCGTGATCATGCGCAAGACTCGCCGTGGCATCCTTGAGGCACACCAGACACTCGATTACGAGCGTAGCGCCAGTGGCAATACTTCTGCGCCTGCACCTACACCTGCACATGACCGTAGTGCCAAACCTAATGCGACGCACCGATCGAGCTCACCACAAACGAATCTGCCTTCAGAACTGCCAGTGCCGCCGCCTGTGTGGAAGGTCGACGTCTACGTTCCACCCGCGCGACGCATGGAGCAGGAGCAACGCGTTAGACCCGGCCGGGACGTCAGGTCGTCGAGAACTTGGAGGAGACCTGCCCAGGCCCGAGTAGTCCAGGGACAACGATGGTAGAGGGGTATCAATTACTAGATTGGGGGAATATTGTGTACGAATCTAGACCGGAGAAGCCAGGACTGTCTGACAATAATAAACGCCACTTGTAGCAAGCTAGATGACAGCATGTTGACGCGACCCAAGTCTGTCTCCCGTGTGAACCGAACGCTTGTGGCAAATGGTTGGCAGTACTTTATTTTCTAGAGCAATGCCAGCTTGTGCACCCTTCAGGCTAACCTTATAATCGGGAATGCTTGCCTGGTCATTTTCGGGGCGAGTAGAGGGTGCTGGCAGATTGTTGCCCCCGCGATCTGATACAGGCGACATGGAATAACCGAATGCGTCAAATTTAAGGTGTATGATAAGTGATTAGACTTCGTGGGCGTTTGTGTGCACCATGTATATTTCACGTGCAATTGGATTTCCCTTTTAAGCCAAATCGCGACAAGGGTGCGATAAAGCTGTTTCTGTCCTCCACAATGTCCACTCAAACAGAAAAGCAGCCGACACCGTCCTATACCTCGCTTTCGCGAGTCTCTCATATTCCCATCGTCGAGTGCGGCATTTCCTCTATCCACTCCAAGCTGTCTACCACACCCTTGCTTCGCACCCCCTACGCCCTGTCCTTATCCGTTTCCTCCAGCCTCACTCCCTATCTCCAGTCTGCTTCTACCCACTTCCCCTTTGCCCCATTCCTGTCCTACGGCGACCGTGCCGCAAACAAGGGTCTCGACATTGCCCAGGAAAAGTGGCCCTATCCGTTTGAGAGCAAGCCAGAGCAGGTCTGGAGCGATGTCAGGTCTGTCGCCGACTCCCGCGTCGTCCAGCCTGCTTATGGCATGGCCAAGTCCGTGGATCGGGTGTGCTGAACCACATTCATGCCTTTATTACCCCCGTCTAATTTCCCTCTAGTCCCTCGCACCTCTTGTCGACTCTTTCTCCTTTGTTGTGAAGAAAATAGACGCCGATGCAGATTCAAAAGCGCAGACTGATGCCAAGGCTCGTGCTGCGGACGAGTACCAGATTCAACGTGCATATGCCCTGCTACGCGTTCTCAAGGATGACATTATCCGCACTCCCAACGAGGATCAGAACATGCTCGTGTGAGTATGCGCGCACTCCGCCTACATGCGCGCTGACACCCCTCCAGAAGGAACATACATGCCACCCTCACAAATTTCACCGTACAGAGTTCTGCTCTCCTCGCTGCTGTGCGTTCCCGTTCTGAAGACGCTGCGTCTCGCGTGAATGTTCTCGCCCAAGCTGTTCTCTCCGAGCTCGAAAAACTGGCTGTATGTGCTGTTTATTTACCATGCATATATTGCACTGACCATCTCGTAGCCACTCGTTTCCTCTCTTACAGCGAATACTTCCTCCACGCTCAAGGACACAACCAGCCACCTTCGCACTATCCTTTCTTCCGACGACCCCCTTGCTCAAAAGATCCCAAAAGTCGGTACCGCCGTCCAGGCGGGTGTCAAAGACGTTGTAGAAGACATTGTTGAAAAGGCACAGTGCAACTGTTCTATACCTCGCTCTTGTTTAGTTGGCTGACTTGCTTCAGGTTCACGAAATCGTTGAGGAAATTCGTTCGTCCTCCTCCTCGCCTTCTTCCAATTCTCCCTCGAACAACGATGCCAAGGGTTCTCCCCTCCGCAAGGCCTCCAAGCGTTCCGGACGCCCCTCCAAACGAGTTTCGGGGGCGTTCAGTAACGAAAATATTCAGACGGCGTCAACGGCATCAAGATAAGGCCCGGCATATCGCCTAAAACGAACGTTTCACTCTACCCTAGACGCCTGCCGATGGCACTATAGACGAGAGATAGTACTTCCCCGGTTTCTATTTTCCCCGATTTTATAGCATGTTTCAGATGTTCCACTAGCGTCATGTC
>QFFB01012958.1:0-10632 GCA_003316465.1 Ramaria cf. rubripermanens
CTCGATTCAGCTTCACTTGAAGCCTGAATCATATTCTCCTATCGTATAACAACCAACCCCAAATAACAACAATCCAGACAATGGGGATGGTGTGGCTGGTGGGCATGCAGTGGACAATATATGGGGTGGGGCAGATGCTGAAGCATAGTGACAATGCTGGCATTCACAAATGGCAATGATGCCAGTGTCCATAGATGGTAACAATGAGGATGATGCTGGCATCCAATGGCAATGATGCCATCCACAGACAGCATGCTGGGCATGGGTGGGGAAGGAGGGGGAGTGGAAATGGGAAGGGTGTAGGGCAGTTATGAGGGGTGGGAAGGTGGGGAGGGTGCATGTGAGATAGGGTGGGCTGCAGATGTATGGGGTTATATTACAGGCTGCTAGGGTAACATGTGCAGTATGCTGCATGTGGGGATGGGTGAGTGGGTGTTTTGGAACCATTGAACTAAACTCTAAACTGTGGTGTTAATCACAATCATAAAGTTCAATCAAAATATTTGACTTTACAAGCATGCACAAGCTTCTAAACTATTTTAACAGAGAACCCAACTAAGAAATTATACTCCAGTGAACAATTGTAACCAGTATTGCAACAGGAAGTGTAGCAATAGAGATTGAACTGAAAATGTGTAGCTCTATGTTTGGGAAATGATTTCATAAGATCAAATAATGTCAGGCATTCAAGGGTCCAGATACTTTAAGGGGAAAGCTACTTAGAGTCTTAGGACCGCGCATCAAGTGAACTAAAGATTACAATAAACCCTAAGACATGAAAAGATAGATCAATGCTTGGACTCTTCCTCAGATCAAGTATCTCACTATTCTCTGTGCTTTTCTAGTTCTCCAACTCAACAAATGTAGGATATTAACTCACTTACCCTGAGTTAGGTTAATATCTGCAGGCATTTATTGACCAAGAAAGTGTGAGGGCAACCTAAGCAGACGTTCTACACTCAAGCAGCACACTGACAAAGGGGAAATCCTAAGAGAAAACTCTGAGGATCCCTTTGCCCACTAGCTAACAACTATATACTTCAGGCATCATAACTCCACACCTCCAAAGCCTAAGTCAACTAAGCCACAGGGGTGTTAAAATACAGACAGGGTCAAGGTAGGTGTTTGGATGCTGCTGGGAGAATGACCTGTGAAGCTCTGGGGGCAAGAGGCCTGTTGCTGAAGCAATGTCTGGTGGGATTGACCTTGGCTGAGGTGTGTATGCCTTGCATTGCACTTCGCAGGACTTCAGCAGGGCATGGGAATGTTTGCATGAAGTGGAACATAGGGTGCAAGGACTTTGTAAGTGTTATAAATTCATAATGTCACTGGTGACATAATCCGGTGTTTCAGGGGCTCCACCCCTTTCTGACACTGTATAAGTAGCTAGACCATTAGTTACTTCAATCTCATATGGTTTCAGCCCATCCCTCATAATGAGGCTGGTTATGCACTCAAGTTAATGTGCATCTGTCAGGGGGACCCTGTTTGGCAATCCATGGCCCCAGACCCATTACCTGCCATAACCCCATTTAGTGATCCATGGTCCACAATATCTCCTCGGAGTATGTGCATGGACCCACTACATTCCATTGCTGGCCCACCATCCTCCTCCCTCTGGAAATGCCCCAAAGTGGACCATTGATTGCTGTCTAAGATCCGCTCTTCTATGCACTATTTTTAACCCTCAAAGCGGACCATTGACTGCTGTCAAAGGTCCACACCTTTCACTTTCCCATGCCTGAATCTTCTTACTCTGTAGAGCAAAGCTCACAGAGGTTGGTCTGTGCACAACCTCTCCGCAGTAGTATGTAGTATATAATCATCTGCTAATAGTTGGGAATCCTTAGCCTTTTCTCTTTGGATTTCCCCTCTGCTAGGTAGGACTTTCCTTGTATTGTATTTAGTAAGGATTATAACTTCATATTTCCCCTCTGCTAAGTAAGAGGGTTGCCCTTACAATATCAAGTCTTTTCCTGTCTCCAAGTGTTCTACTATTTCTTTCTTCTTATATTTTATTAGCAAGGACTTCATAGGAGTTTGTGTCATGGGATGCCCCATTTCCCCCCTCCCAAGCTCCAGAGCTACAACTCCGAAGCTCCGCCCTCCCGCACCTCCGAATTTCTGGAGTTCCAAACTCCACCCCACTTCTGCCTTCGGAGCAGCTTCAGAGGTAACACAACTCACATATGACATTCAGGGTCGAGTAGAGATCTGCAGCATGCAGGGTCAGTATGCACTGAGCAACAACTCTGACTGTAGTTGGGTGTAGTATAATATGGGCTCACTGGCAGTATGGGACCTTAGACTTTTCTCTTTGGTTTTCCCCTCTGCCAGGTGAGATCCCCTTCCATTGTATGTCTACTTGATTTATGTATACTTTGGTTTTCCCCTCTACCAGCCTGTGTCATAGCATGACCTCTGCAGTGCACAAGGGTTGCCCTTACAGTTTTCAGGAGTTTGAAGGACTCTGCAGCACTTCACAGGACTTCATTGAAGTTCCCCTCATATCCACTTTGGCAAGGCTGAAAATACTTTGCACACACTTCACAGGACTTTGCAGGGCATGGGAATGTTCACATGGAGTGGAATGTAGGGTGTGAAGGCTTCACAAGGAGTTCACAAGGATTTTGCAAGCTGCACAGAGGTTCCCCTTACAGAAAGATCAATTACTCAAAAGGCTATTAACCCACTTAACTCAGAGTTAAGTTCATAATCTAATGTGTGAATTGATTAACTAATAACCAAGACTATTAGATCACTGCTCAGAGTGGTGTCTAATGTACAGGATTACTAATCAGTTACTCTTAGTAACTTCACTGTTCACAGCTTAGTTATTCAGAGCCTGCTGCAATTACAATAGAGCACTCTTGTACTTCTCAGAGCCAATCAGAGAGCTGCAATATTAGAGTGTAGTGCTGAGCCAATGTAGCCAGTACTTCAGTACAAGGCTGTGTTGAAGTCACACTTCAGGTTGCTCAAGGTATGAGTGATGGTTAGGTGAAAGATTGTCTATTCCTCACTGCTGAACTGCAGGCTATTTATGCTGCATCTATCTAGCTTATGTAATGCCTTGTGGCACTGTGAAGAAAAGCATAGAAGCCTAGAAAAGCTTTAGGAAAGATATGGAAAGATTTGGAAAGCTATGGAAGGTTCTATTGCCATTTTGGGTTAGGGTCACAGCTTTGTGACAGCAAGCCATGGATATGTGAATAAGTTCCCACACTTCTGGAAGTCATGTGATTATCATGTGACTATCTTATTTCAGAGGAATATGGCACTACAGGGAAAAAGGCCATGGCTGGCCATTACAAACCAGTGGGCCTCAGGGGATCAGAGTGCACTGTGGACCATAGTCCATAGTGGGCATATGACTAATAATAGTACCTCATCACTGCCTTCCATGACACATCACGCACACTGCCAGCAATAAGTTTATAACACAGGTGTAGTTAGAATATAACAATCCTTGCCTGAGCTCCATATGCATGCAGAGATATGTCCAAGACATGTCCAAGTCATATCAAATGTGCTGCATCCAAGTCACAAAGTAAAACACAAGAAGCTTTTATTGTGTTGACAGCTCATAGGAGAAGTAAAGAAGCAAGTGTGTGGGAGGATATGGAGTGGATGTTCACACCTTTTACAGTAAGTAGTATTTAGCATCCTTCTTTCCAGTAACAAGGACTGCAACACATGTACACCTCATGGAAGAGCTAGTACTTATTAATTGTAGATTTATACACACATGTTAGATAAGACATGAGGCTATGGCATGTGGCAGTTGTATGGAACTGAGGAAGTGCTGTGGACGCATGGACAGGCATGTGCCCCTCATGTGATGTAAATGTTGTCAACTAGCAACAAGTCACATGACATAGTCATCATGAGTGACATGCCATGGACAGGCACATGCCCTTCACATGATGTAAAAAGGCAGTCAACTATGATGTCATATATGGCAGGGAATTGTAAACATCATGTGATTCATGGAATTTGTAATGGCTGAATGGCCATGGCCTTTTTCCCCACTGTGCCATAATTTTGTTATTTCAGCACAGTCTGTTAGATCCCTGAGATCTAATACCAAAGCTCCAAACCCTCAGACCTCCAAACTCCAAAGTAACTATTATGTTCTGTTTTAGTTCTTGTGGTTCGCCTCTTAAAGTATAATCCTCATTCAAGACCCAAAGTAGAATACTTGTACCTTGCTCGATCCGAACCTCCAATCCTATTCCAAACTCTGATTATTATTCATCTCTTATATCCTTCTTGTTCCACATTTATGTCTTTCTTGTTATACATTCTTAGGATACAATTAGGATACAAGGTATTAATAGTCCTCCAATCTTGTATCCATTCTTTAGTTTGAATATTGACTTATTTCCCATTACCAACCTCCAGTCTTCTTGCATCACTACCTCCGTAGTTAGATACTACTAGTGATACCTTCAAGTCCAAACCTCCAGATAACCTCTGACACTCTGATCTTCAAAATTAGGGACTGAACGATAGTAGGTGGTGCAACCCATAAGTTGAAGCCAAGTCCCTACCCCCCTCATATTGCTTCAAAGTCCAACCTCTGAGTCTCCAACCTCCGAAGTTCCAGGTAACATCCATGAACTTAACACAGTCATGTAATAGTCATGTGATGGTGAGAAACCTTAGTTCAGTGACCAATAGATTGTTATGTAATGTGAACAAAGCATAAAAATATTCACACAACTTTTCCTAAGGACATTTGAAACTAGTTAGCTACCTGACAATTGTTCATAAATGGATAGCTGATTTGTGGATAATCCCTAAAACAAACTTAGTTGTATCAACTAACACTCTCATAGCAGCACTATGTCACAGCCAATGCCCACTGCAAGGTTCAGACCACACACCTGGCCAGTATGCTCTCATCACATAGCCCCACATCCTAGTCCCACTCACTGTAGCTCTGTGTGCATAGGGTTGTGTCTCAGAATAAATACTGCCATGGGTCATAGCAGCATTGCGATATGTATTTCCTTATGAGGGGCTCACACCACCCTATTTAGCATGTTTCCACACACACTGTTCCTGCACTTGCTTGCTGTTCTGCACTCATCACATGGGTAAGGATGGTTGGCTCACTCACTGCAGACCATGCTAACCCCACAGCAGATCTGCTTGTTTTGCTATCCCTCCCTCCCTTCATTTCCATGTTGCAACCGATGGTTGCTCCTTCTTTTGTTGACTGGCAAAGCATGAAGGCTTTTCCTATCAGTCTTTGTAATGCCATGCACTGATACCCCATCTCTCTGTTATAATTGCTCTCTGAGCATTTTCCTAGTACAGCACCTGTGCACACTAACTATGGACTACTCTCATTTTCACACATCAAAGACTTCAACTCCCTTTCACATGAGCACTACCTTTTCACCATGGACCATGTCTCCCTTCACAGATATTATTGGAATTAGTCTTGCCATTGTGAGAATGTAAGAGGCATTGTAATAAATAAAGTGATTCACTTACATTTGAATATGCAAGCAAACTCTTAGTAGCTGTAAGGGAAACCCTTAAGCACTGTGGATATCACAAATCACTCAGGCTGGCAGAGGGGAAAACCAAGAATACATAAATCAATGAGATATCCAATGAAAGGGGATCTCACCTGGCAGAGGGGAAACCAAAGAGAAAAGCCTAATGTTCCCTACTGCCAGCGAGCACATTATACTATGCCTGACTATGATCAGGGCCATTGCTTTGTGCCTACCAACTCTGAACTCTGCAGATCCATAACCAACCGTAAATGCTCATACCCAAGCCATTTCAATTCTGAGGCAGCTCCAGAACTGGAAGTGGAGTAGAGTTTGGAACTCCAGAACTCCAGAAGCACAAAATGGGGCATGCTGTGCGGAAATTATGTGTAGTTGCTGAAGTACCTGGATGCTGAGAGGAGATGGAGCTGCTGAAGACTCCTCAAGGGCATGAATCTGAAGCTCTGGAAGCTGCACATGAGCATTAAGTTTGGGCCGGCCAGTGTCTGAGAAACTCCCCGGCAGCTTCCTCGAGTCTGAGGCCTAATAGGTTGATCAAAACATTACTTTCAATGTAACTTATAGACCTCTCTTAGGGACCGCCTCAAGTGAACCTATACAATCCATTGTTTGTAGTTTTTACAGGGGGGGGAAGGAACTCCGGGCATTTTTACATAGGCGGCAAGCACAGCCGCAAGCACATGTCGAGACCACCGTGCCGACCGAGGTAATGAGGGAGTGGCGGGCAGTGCATGGGTCAATGGAAGAAGAGAGGATGACCAGGGAACGTAAATCAACAACGAACCGCCCTCTCCGCGTCAAATCATGGAGAACACAGATGGTACGTCCTGGTAGTCAAGTGGGTGTCGTATGTGTCTACGCCCCAGTTTGGCTAGGAGGTTCAAGGTGTCTCCATGGGAGGGGCAGAGGGGCTCCAGGTGGGTGAGTATTGTGACGGAGAGATATTAAAGGGAATCGAAGCCATGAAGAACGTGGAGAGGATCTCGCTAGCAATTGTACGACGCCAAGCTACATGCATGATAAGGGTTTGAGTGCCGTAGACTCGAGACGTTTCCATCCAACTCACAATCCATACCCACAAGGGTATATGTACCCACGAAAATCTAGGACTACGAGGACGACAGAGTACCGATGGTCAATGGGGCTGGAGGGCGAATGGGTAGACGAAAAGGATGATAGCAGAGAGGCGATCAGTTACATTGCGGGAATGAGACGGTGAAGAATGAATGAGGACAAATGCGAGGTATTCAAAATGCGAGTAAGGCGACTAAGAGGGCCGGCAAGAGAAATAGGTGATCATGAATCACTCTGCGCGCCTCAGACCATGACAGTGAAACAAGATGATAAGCATGATAGGCCTGGTCGTAATGTGATCCGAACAACTACTACGATCGGATCTTGCCGACTTCATGGGTGGGATCGGCAGGGTAGCTCCGAGAGGATTTGACATGGAGCAGAAGCAGCGAGGAATGAAAGAAGACACAGTCCCCGCGAGCCAACCCAATGAGCGGCCTGGTTTCAGACGATGACGAGCCCTGGTTAAGCACGGGGCATAGGGAATACATGTAATTGTATATGAGCCATACACGAGGAACAGGGACTCCACCGGATGGACAGAGCAGCGACGGGAGAGTTGACATATGAGGGTAAGCCATGAGGGTCAAGAGTAGCTAGATATACTGGAGACAAAAGCACGAGATACAGCTCAACGCATCTCCGCAGCAACGACGCTCGCCGCACAGACCGTAAACAGGGGGTATGATATAGGGTACACCATATATCATATTCGTATGTGGACATATCTACACGGGGTTGGGTGGCCACGCGGGAGGGGAGGGGATAAGGGTGACGATGATGGGGGCCGTAAGGCAAGGAGGTGACGGCTCCAGGACCAGTACGAATGCCACAAGGAGACGCCGACCTCACTCCACCCCCATCACTGTGGCGGCAGGAGGGGTTGATTGTCTGCCCATGATGAGGCTGAGAGAGAGGTAGCGGTTACAATAATAGAGCCCGCACTTAGAACTAATATTATGAGGCCTCGCCGGGGTAGCATCACGACTGAGATAGATATGATTGAGATCAAATGAGTGTAGTCAAGTAATTAAGTGAGATTTAGACAGCACCGTTATGACGCTGAGACAAACTAGCCATCAATAATAAGTTTAGCAGACGTCTCCGGGTTGCTATCCCGGATTCAAATGGTGACGTGATGAGACTACTGTGATTGAGCCTACGGCCAAGCGATTTAATAAAATTTAGACGCACCATTATGACGCTGAGATTATAATAGGTAAGCTAATATTAGCAGACCTTGCATTAGCAGGGAATTACTTATCCGGGTTGTGATAGCGATGTGCTTAATTAGGATTAAATGAGCGTACGGTCAAGGATTGAAGTAATCAAGTGAGATCTAGACACACCGGCGTCGTGCAGGAAAGGCTTTGCGGACCGTCAGCGAGGCCCGGCACACCAGGAAACGAGGGTCCTGGGTCGCTGCTTGGCAGTGCAAAGCTCGAGCACAGAGTGATAGAGGCAACTTTGAAAGTCTGCAGTGAGTCGGCGAAGCCGTAAGTAACTAGTAGCGACAGCTCTCCATATGACAGTGAGACATCGCGTACCTGGTTGGAGTACCAGTGGGCTAATATTAGCAGGCCTTGCCGGAGCGGGAGATCTAAAGATAGAAAGGATAGACACGCCGATATAGTAGGACGGGGACGGTAGGAACAAGTTTAGCGGGCATCGGGGCCCGCCCGGGCGGGGTGTGGACTGGAGTGGAGTGCAGGAGACGCGGCAGCAGCTCTTCGATCTAGGGTGCGCAAACGAAAAGCTTTCAACGGTCATAATTGGAGTCGCCAGCGAACGTCGCGTCCCTGAAAAATTACTCAGACCGAAAATTAATAGAGCTCGGAGCCAGCATTCGGAAGAGTATATATAGTACCTGCGATGACAGTGAGAACAAGGAGATGATGAAACTTGATGGGGTGATTGAGCTTGAGGGCGGAGGGGTTACGAGTGAGGGAGATCACGATACAGACAGGGAAAGCGATCGGGAAGGCAAAGGGTCAGAGAAGCTCGCCTAGCGCACTCCTCGGAGACTACGATCGAACGGGAATGAAGATTCCAGTGAGATAGGCTCGTGGAACAGTGCAGACAAGGAGCTTGATGACCCAGGCAGTACGTGAGATGACGAGAATACCGATCAAGATAGAGAAAGCAAGCAGCGAGACAAAGGCTACGAGAAGAGCGCCTAGTACACAAACATGACACAGCTCTCTCAACAGACTCAAGCTGGCCTCTTGGAAAGACATTGATACGTGACTAGTGTGATTATGCATGTGATTCCTAGGGCGAGTTGGAGAAGTTGAGGTGGAGAGGTACGGTGTGGCACGTAGGGACAGGCAGACGACTGCACGGGAACGGGAATGAAGATTCGGAAGAGATGGAGGGTTTGAGTGATGCAACTGCACGTGGTCACGATGGACACTGGGAGTCGGGGCGCGTCACGGAGGAGAGGGAGAGTAAGCGAGGGATTGTGGGCGTGTGAGGATACATACGTGCAGCTCACGAGCGAAGGTACGTGGACGGGAAGGGGAGTTCAGGTAGCCTGAAGACAGGGAGAAAGAGATGGAGGGGGCATGAATGTGTGATGAAAGCAGGAGGATGAGGGAGTACATACTACGGGCTCGTGAACGACTTGAAACAACGGCAGGACATAATACTGAGTCTTATGGATGAACCATTGCCCCTCTCGTATATGGGAAGGAAAGTTCAATATGTATAGGGGCGGGGTGAGAATACCGACCAGCGCGAAGGAAGGGAAGGCGTCGGATGCACAGAAATAGAGGGAGTTAGTGAGATAATGATAAGATCGAGTAAGAAAGACATACACAGACAGAAATCGACGCAGGCCGAGGCAGACCACGGGTGGGACAGAGACGAGACATACGTAGATGATGACAGGGTTAACAGCAACCGACCAGAAGCCTGAGGAACCCCCGTTTCAAAGCCCCCGGGCTGTTGCGTCGCACCGTAAGCAAAGCAGACCATCTGACGCGCACTTGGGCTTCCCCATGCTCGTGTCGATCGCGCACTCAGTCCACCACGCACATATGGGGACGGGGGTGTCGAGGGGTATTGGAGGCAAATGCGGGTGGCGGTGGGGGCAGTGGGCACGGGAGGACATAAGAGCGAGCGGAAGAGGCTGGGTGTGGCAGACCTCAGATTGGGGCTCGTCTCGTTGATAACAGCCCCGCGTCCCCCGACTTGTTCCCATGCCCGCGTCGCATCCACGCCATTCCGCTATGTGCGGTGTATGGGCTGTGGGGTGCGGTGGCGAGGGAGCGGTGGGGAAGGCAAGGCTAATATCACGGACGGAGACGAGGCCGGTAGGGTACGTGGGACCACCCGTCCTGTCGTCCATCGACCGCTCTATAGGCTCGTATAATCATCATCGAATAAGCACTCCACCACGCACGTGGGGAGATGGGTCTCGAAATGAGGGGAGGATGCAGCGCGGTGTGGGCGAGAGAGGGGGGCGGAGTGTCCCTAGGCCCAGCCTGGTGTGCGGTGCGGTGCGGTGCGGTGCGGGGGGAGGGCGTCAAGGTGGGAGAACGAGGAGTGTGGCGCGAGAGATAGACACGAGGCTAGTAGAGATAGATAGGTCGACTCGGCCCGACCCGTATACACAACCGATAGCGGTGTACCGCGTCCATTACCCGCTGCACCACTTGGATATGGGAGAGGGGGTTCGCGGAGTGTGGGTGAGGCTATGGGGTGTAGGCGAGGAGAGCTGGCGGGAGAGACGGCGTGGGGCTACTAATGGCACGATGGAAGACGCGAGTGGAGAGTAGGATATTAGACACTAGACAAAGAGACGATAAGATATGACGCAGAAGACCATGCATACGCTACAAGCTCTTCACAACCAGCGTCGAATCCTTTACCCCCATGCTCCCTAATCCCTGCGCACGTGTGACACGGGCCCAGGGGATGTTGGAGGGAGAATAGGGGGTGGATGATGGCGCTGGATGCGGTAGAGAGGTAGATGTATGCAGGAGCGATGGGCACGGGGGAATGAGCAGCAGAACAGAGCACGGGC
>QFFB01012978.1:0-24865 GCA_003316465.1 Ramaria cf. rubripermanens
GTATAGCCTATGAGCTCGCTGGCGCTCGCTGACCTAAAACCTGACATAAGATTTAGTCAGCAGCACCCACAACCCACCTAGGCCGTTTATATATTAGATAGATTGATAGATTGTATAAACAAATCACATATCACAAGAAGCATGTAAGTGCAAGCTAAAGAGGGTAGGTGTGAGCACCTCTGGAAAACACATGCCACAGTGTGGTGTACCCACTGCATTGTGGAATTCCCAGACACTGACCCTGTGTGTGCAGAGCTGCAGTTAGTGCTGCTCAAGGCATTGAGAGGCATGTGAACATGCACCAAGAGGGAACCATGATATGTATGGAGGGCAATGCTAGGTGTTGTTGATACAGCAAGGTTGAGCCATGTTAAGAGAGGTAGTCAGCCAATGGTTTGGCCACACCTGTGTGGGGGTGCAATTCATCTTGTGTAAGCTCATTCCTTGCTTAAACTTAGACTAAAATTACATAGAAGTTTGATTGATTTATGAAATCAGTTTCCAGGCACCAAACAGACTCTAAGTATTTGTTAAGTTCACAGATGTTACCTGGAACTTCTGAGACCAGATGTTTGGAGGTCAGACTTTGAAGGTGTGTGAGGGGGTTAAGGACTTGGCTTCAACTTATGGGTTGCGCCACCCACTATCATTTGATCCCTAATTTCAGAGGCCAGAGAGTTGAAGGTTGTCCAGAGGTTTGGACTCAGAGGTATCACTAATAGTATCTAACTATGGAGATAGTGATGCAAGAAGGACTGGAGGTTGGTAACAGGGAAATAAGTTAATATTTAAACTAGAGAACTGATACAAGATTGGAGGGTTATTAATACCTCATATCCTAATTGCATCCCAAGAACATATAACAAGAAAGACATAAGTGTAGAACAAGAAGGATATACTAGTAGTATAATAAGTGAAGTTCAGAGTTGGGTTGGAGGTTTAGACCGAGCAAGGTACAAGTATTCTACTTTGGGTCGTGAATAGTGATTATACTTTAAATGGCATATAACAAGGACTGAAATGGAATATAATAGTTACTTCAGAGTTCAGAGGTCCAAAGGTTCAAAGCCTTGGTGTTAGATCTCAGGGATCTAATAGTATTTCTACTCAAACACGATAGTAAGTCAAACCACTACCAATGAGACTCAGCCATCAGTTCATTGGAGATATATGTAAATAATGCAATTTCTTTACTGGTATTCCTTTTTGTATAAACTCTTGACACTGGCCAGCATACCCATTCTGGGATTAGCTGAGTGTCACATCACATGTGCCAGCTATTTGCACTTTAGCAAGTTAGCAGTAGACTCAAATCCAGTCTATACAGTTACATGATTTGAAGATAGTTGTTCAAATGTATACCAGAAGGACTGGTGGAACTTATGGGGCACATCATAGAGGAGCTATTTCTGCTTGAATCTTTTATAGTGACTTGGAAAAATCTTGTGCACTAGGTCCATCCACCTTTGTAGTCAATCTTTGGTGGAACAGATACCCATCTACATGTTACTGGGCCATGAAACTAGGTCATCTAAGTCTTATGACACAATTTTGCTCCAACTACCCAAGCAAGCCCCACAGGACTGGAGCCACACTCTGCAGTTCCTGAACCAGTCCATCCATTAAGAAAGCTTGTAACACTGTACTGATGGACCCCAACTCCTGCCATACCAGAAGCATAGCTATTATCCCCACTTCCTTACATTTTTCCTTCCCAAGGGTGTTGAACCCATGTGTATTTGTGCCTTTAGGGTCACACTCATGAAGCAAGCTCATGAGATCAGCACCATGTGTTTTGACCATGTGAGAAGCCTGGGATGCAATGTGCTGGTCAGAGGAGTTGAAGAATTTCTCCAGGAAGTCCCAGAGCAATGAGAAACCATACACCTGTTTTATGGCATAGATGGCGCTCTCAAGCCTTAATACCTCGCGGACATGTTAATCCTCCAGCTGCCTGGCCTCCGCCTGAATCACTTGTTCCCGCTGCAACCTTCTTTGCGCCTCAGCCATTTCCTCTTGTCGAAGTAACTCCTTGCGCCACGGCTGGCTCTGCCTGCGTTCCCGGATCTCCCTGACCTGTTCTCGAAAAACCTTAACTTCTTCCACTGACAACAATTTCTCTATGCGTTTCTGGACTTAACCCATGCCAGCGGATCTCTCACGTTTACGTTTCAAAGGCGATCCAAGCAGGCTGAGAGGAGAAGATGGAACACTGGGAAGACAAGGAGGTTCAGAGGAGTGACGCAAGGGAGTTGGCAATGGCGAAAGAGTATACTCCAAGACATTAGTCACATCTGTTGGTTCAGGTTCAGAAGAGAAGGCACCGTCAAGAGCTCCAGACTTCAGGGCGCGAGGCATGCCAGCTGAGCGCATTGCAAGCGCATTTTACTCTTGTACAACCTGAACTAATGATGTTCCCAGAATGCTCTGTAAATAAGACACATCCAATTTACACTTGGTAGGGCTTTGCGACACTAGACTAGAGCGCAGAGTGCGTGGGGCCAACGAGAGGAGGCGATGTGTGATCCTCAAAAAAGATTCAGGCGGAGATAGTTCCTCCGCGACGCGCCTCATAAGTTAGAGACTGGCTCGAATCTAAGTTAGCAGTACCTTCAGCTCCAGTACGCTATGTCACCTCCAAAATGTTGGAAACCTGCGTTTCTGTCAGCTAACCAGGGAACCGGTTGCGTGGTAAAGAGAGCCCTAATTATACTCAATCAACCTTTCAAAGAAGCCGTGTTTTTACTGTTGTGGTCATCCTGTACGTGGCTTTAATGGGTTGGTAAAACAGTATAATGATAAGACACTGTTTAGCCTCATGGCGAGCATGTGCAGATGGAGGAGCGAATCGTCTTTACGATCTTTTCCCAAGTGAGGAGAGAAGAAGCGAGTGCGTAGATGCATGAGCATTACAGTTACGGCCTGGGACTACAACCCCTAGGTATAGGTTCCTCCCGGACCTGATCAAAGGTGACTTTGATTCTATTCGAGAGGAAGTAAAGGCATATTATCTGGCGAAAGTCTGCGGCATATCCACTCTTATCTCCTCACCACCGCTCATCTCGTCGTAGGGCGTGAACGTTGTTCAGGCATGGGATCAGGACTCTACGGACCTGCAGAAGTGTTTATTTAGTCTCTCTGAACTCGAGTCATCGATTATGGAACAGGTATTCCTCTCATTGTGTAGCATTTTGAAGTCTCTTAATTATTGTCTCAGTACACCGTGATCTTACTTGGTGGACTGTCTGGTCGCCTTGATCAGACTGTCCACACACTTTCCCTCTTGCATAAACTTCGACAGAGTCGCGAATACGTCTACGTTGTGACCGAAGAAAATGTGGGATGGGTTCTTGACTCCGTTAGTTTGTCTCCTTGCAAAGATATAGTGGATTGAAGTAAGGCAGGGCGAGCATATAATCGACATCGACCTCGCCATACTGGGACCAGCGTGCGGACTTCTTCCCGTAGGAATAGACGAAACTGTTTTGTCTACACGTGGACTAGAATGGGACTTGAGTACGTTCACTCTAAATCTGACGTCCAGAAATAGTTCAACGGCCCTGATGTGCAATTGACACAGCGGACACTAGCTCATCATTTGGTGGTCTTGTGTCAACCTCAAATCATGTTCTCTCTTCTGAAGTGTGGATCAAAACGAGCAAACCGATCTGGTGGTGTATTGAGCTCCGAAACCAGTAAGTAGTCGGGTAGTGCAGGGCAAATCTCATTTAGGTGACGTTTTCGCATTATTTATACAGGGATAGGGTCGAAGTTGTATCAGCAGTATTCGCAGCTGCCACCGAAAGTTAATTTCCTGATCACTGTTATTGTCTCAATCAGTGGGGTGGCACTTAAGACAGGAATGTTTATCAGGTGAGTTGAGGGGCGGGTGTTAGCTTCTGACGACATTGATTATTTTGTTTCTTTCTCGAGAGGTAAGTATTATGCATATGATGTAGCGCCGGAGGGTGTAAAGGCGTAGCACAAGTGGCTTAAACATATGGAGTGCTAGCTTGTATTAACTCCTTAACAACTTTAATTGGTAAATCTATGCTATAAACAGCTATGAGAAAGAAAAAACCATCCCGTGGGCGACTTTCGTTAGATGAGCCATCGCTTTTTTACCTGGTTAATTACCAGGGTGTCCACACATTTTATGTTGGGCAAGGGGCATATTGCCATTGGTAGCGGTTCATGCCAATCTCATTGAATTCTCCCTTGAGGACTCCGTATTAGTATGCGCGCATAAGTAGGACTGATCCTATACTCACCATTCATAGTCTCGCAATGCTTTTTTGCATCTGCTTTTCGCTGAAAAGTTTTTCCGGGGCTTGATCCGGGCAACAAGTCGCACAGGTGGATCCGTTGAGTGTGTCAGAAAGAGTGCATATTAAATGCTCACCAAACAGTGCATTCATATAACTCGGATTTCCCATAATGCTCCTTTCTGACATGAATCCTGGCACCCTCCTTGCTGGTATGCAGCTCCTGCCGGCACTGAAGCATCGCGCAACCGGGCGGGCACTCCCCGAGAGACGAATGGTCTTTACATCTTGGCCAATGGCACTCATAGATGTTCTGACCGAGGCGTTTGAGGAATGCATCAGCATCCCAATCGCTCAATGTGTCCTCGATAATTCGGTAGCCGTGCCACTGACGAGAATGGCCAGGATTAAAAAAAGGATGAACACGGGAAACTTGTGAAACAGACGGAGCTAGGGCGACGAGTTAACATTGGCATCAGGGCTCAATACTGAAACAGGAATAACGAACTTGAGTTCATGTTGGCATCATAACCATTACCGAGAACACTAGCCTCGCCTATATAGTCAGCGGGTACGCTCCTTCCTTCCTCATGTCCACTGCTTCCAAGGCCATATGAACTTTGAGAATATTCATATGCTGAATAGGCTGGACCTCAATAAAACTATGAGCGACAACGAATCCATAGAGAGAGAGAAAATTACTTACGGCGGTCAGGCTCTTGGGGGGTGCATTGAGAATCGACAGGAGGATAGTCTGCCAAGTCACGTATCAAGTTATAGATGGGATTTCACATCTCGAAAGGTACGCACAGGGTGGAAAAGACATTATAAATTGTGGTAAAAGTGAAAGACGTTCAACACACAAGTGGTGATACTTTACTTGCAGTTGCAACATGGCCTTTATATTTGTCATTGATGCCCTTCGCCCTGCTTAAAAGCAACGTGGAGCGTCCTTGGACCGCCGTAAGAATAAGCAGAGATTTCTGCCAGATGCTGCGGGACAGGCAAACATGTCCAAATGCGAAAAATATTGAAAAAAAAGGAAATAATATTATAAATGATGGCGTCAAGCTACGCCAATATACCTGATAGAAGACGTCTCTCAAGATTACAACTGCCACTCCATAATGAGGTCCGAGCGCATTTTGCCGGATCTTCATCGACGATCCACCTGAGCATAGAATTTTTGGTACGTGGGAGTTCAACCAGTTGATTGAGTATCATATGCATCTCACCAGTCCCAGGGGATCAGATGACGGCCGTCTTGAGAACTCAGTAGAAGGCCAATGGGAGAGAACCAAGGGGGTATCCCGGAGCTCCCGTGCAACTGTTCGGCGGAAGGTTCTACGGGCTTCAGAGTCGTGCTGATGTGAGATTGATGCTATATTTATTTACTGTATGGATATAGTATCAATACTGATGAGTTATAATCGGAAGGTTCACCGAATATGACAATCCGCGACATTTGAGATCTGCATGTCTTCTATCTCGGGTCGAGTACGGATATAGACTTCATTATTGATGCCGAACACCATACTCACACTGGCTCCGAGCCTTGGTAGTCTTTCTCCAAATGCTCGATCTAGGCCACGGGGATTCGAAACGTCACTACATGATATCCGCCGAACCTAGCCTGAATAGGCATCAACTCGTGCCCAATTGTGTATCAGTACATTGTGACCGTATAGCGAGCGACCAATCACCGTCTTTTTGTCGTATGAAATCATATTTTCACTGGCGCCTGGCTTTTGTTCTTCCTGGAACGTGAGCGCGCTCGATGCACTGCTTCGCCTTGCTTCGTTCCAATACTGCATAAATCATTGAATGTCATCGGTCTTTAAGGTGGCTAAACGAGTCCGGGAAGGAAAGATTAGTCCAGGAGAGGATGAAAATGTGACGGTTTAGGTGCAGAGTGGGAAGTTGTCAATTTCATTTCAGGGACATCTGGACACGCGGCCATATGAGCTGGAAACACTTTAGCATTAGCCGACACATCGCTGTCGTGGGCGATTCCGAATGTATTGAGAAGTAACGATGCGTGCGGGGTGATGGTCAACATTAACTGGTTTCATATACTGTATCAGCGATGAGTCCCTCAGTGACGAGAGGCCAAGTATCCTCGACCATATGACCATTGTCTGAAGGTAAACCCCGACCCATATAGCCTCAGGTTGTACAACCCTAGGTTTGACGAGACAGCAGGCGAAAGAATCTGTGATTTGATATGACAACGCCTTAACAGCAGGCATCGTTGTAACCAGTATCAGAGGCATTCCGACAGTTCTATAGAAATCACGTCAATCAGCCATGCTCGAAAGAACGGCACCCGCCTTGACCATTTCGAGGTTGGGAAAATATTCAAAAATTCAGCCAGTAGAATAGACGAGATATATTGACCTTGATGTCATATTTGCCATATCCAGGTGTATCGTGGCATCGATACTCTCTAATGAGAATGGAGCATCAGAAACATTAATACCAACGGCCAGATGAGAACTTCAGACAATCAGATTAGGGCTGCTTACTCAATTAGAAGCAGTATAAGCGAGGTAGAAGCGGTGGTAAATAGCATCGCAGTCAATATCCAAGAAGAAAATGGTAAAACATGATATCTTCGCCCCAATGGCAGTCCTAACAGGAGATTTAAGCCTAAATTAGTCTTGGTTATTCGAGAAGGGCGATCGCGATGAAAACGAACAAAAGTATATTACATAATGCGATGAGTGCCCTTTGAGCAGTCCGAGAAAGCCTACCGGCCGGCAGAAGGCAGGTGCAGTGCATCCAGGATAGGATATGTGCTCGAACAAAACATATCTTTTGTTCAAGCACGTTCCGAAATGGCAGGAGAACTTTCTCGGTAATACACAGTAAGCTCGTTATTCTTTCAGCATGCATTTGAGGGTCCATCGACCGTCCCGTAACACGGTTTACAGATCCTGCCTGATGATGGAAACCCTTCGTGTCATTCAGTCAAGCTCATTAAATCCGTTCATTGTGAGTAGCGCGAGACTTATTGATTCGAACAGCCTTCTGGCCGAGCTGTGTTAGCCGCCGAACGAATAGGGTAAGAAGCTCCAGGAGTGCAATATACATTTTTATTCTCACTTTTGACAGGACCCTGGCATGACTGGCCTACCGCGGTGCCAATGGATCACAAGTAGCTGACGGACAATCCGGACATCTCTAGAGGTCGATTTACTAAGCAAAAAAACTCCGGACATCTAGAGCAGTCTGGAGGTTGGATCAAGCATACCAGGGCACCAGGGCATGCCCGGCGATATTCAAGGTTCCTAGTTACGAAATCACGGTGACCCAATATTTGAGCATGAAATTCCAGACCAGTTGCGCAGAGTGAAGGCTAAGATCTTTCCCATAACCAAAAATTAGTAGGAGTTCTGGCAACCTTGCAGTAGGATGTACAATGGTACAGAGGTCCTAGCGAATTTTCCCCGCGCCTGTCGGTAATTGGGGTGTATACCAGCCATGCATAATAACTATCAGCGATATAAACATGGCTTGTGTGCGGCGACAGCAGAGGGTTCTACGGAAGAATATCCAAGCATATTTCAGACCTACAAACCCCACACGCCGGCGTAGATGCAAAGTCTTTGTCGTAGACCCTGACAAGAACAAGACGCTGAGCGCTCCAACAGCCAACCTGGCTGAGGTTGGCTGTGACACGAATATTGGGCGTCAAGACAACTACTGTGCCATAGATTTGGAAACCTGCCTTTGTGGCGCGCCCTCGTGCACAGTTGAAGGTCGACCTGAAACTGTCAGACTTTGGAAGCCTTGGCTATACTTTCCCTTACATATTAAATTAGCTATGATGCCTTTTCCTACGTTCAATCTCTGATTCTCTCAGACCCAATCGAGCATAAAAGAACGGCCGTAACCAAGTCGTGCCGCGTACCGACTCGTGCTAGTAGCGCCAGCCTGCATGCTGCATCTCCGCACAAAAACCGCTTTATGCACTGGAGATAATCGATAAGCCTAAGGGGTAGGGGCTGCGTGTTTGGATACAACCCGACGATGTATATCGACCGTACTTTTACGGCCAAACACCCCATCTGCCAACATCTCTACAGTTGTTCATCAAGGAGCCGGTTATGCCGCTGGTAAGTGACCAATTGCTGCGTTCTCGTGCGCTGCTTACCTTTGCCATCAGACGTACTCCGTGTGCTGAAATTTCGCAGAATATGGAATGAGGTAGTATTGTTGGTTCTGTCTGTAAACCAGGTATTGGTCTTTTTTACACCGTCTTCACGCTTGTTATGACGTCGCTCCGAGCATGCTATATCCCGTTCTCGCCTTGAAACTGAAGAGCTCATGGGTGCATCGCGGAGCGTAAACGCTACATTGGTTTCTAGTCCTTGACGGGGTAAATAGCTGGCCATCTTGTGCAGTCACAGTCCAGTGCGGTGGCCTATAAGTACGGGATCCTAAGTCCATGGTAGTATGCTGGAGAGATGACCACGCAGATTACACCCTGATAGACCAACTCTCTCACATACAGCGCAGCAGTTCAAGTGATCCTCGATGGTCTCATTTGTGTGAAAATTCCTCACAGCATCCTTCCCGAAATTCCTGACATAATTCAGTTCGGAGTCGAGGTTATATTGACTTAGGTGAGTTTGGGCTTGCATTGACTTACTCATATTGACAAAATTGCTCGACCTAGTGTCACAGCTATGAAAATTGAGAGAATACACGCGGACTAGAATTGTCCTACCAGGGTGGTCGACGGCTTCACTCCACCACGGTGACAAGCAACTTCATACGCAGTTCACGTATAACCTCTTTCTTATCGGCCCCTAAAGCTTCACTGGAATAACTCTGAATATGTCGTTGATCACAGTTAACTCACCGATGATTCTCAGCCTCTCTTTTTCTTAATCCTTTCACCCTGACAGCCTCTTCTTTCTTCATCAAGATCTTCCCCCCTTATTCTTTTCTTCGCCTTCACGCTTATGTTAGCCGCTCGAATTGCCAAAACTTCGCCGGCCTCACTGGTGAAGAATCTAAGTCTAGAGGCTCTAGCTTTCGGTCCTCCCGTAAGGTTCCCAAAACACTCTGGATGTCTCCTGTTTTCCTCTTTGGACTCCGAGCTCCGAGCTCGATTGGTTTCAACCGCTCCTCGCCTCGGAAGAGCCATTACTGTAGGGTGAAAGGCAATCATATTGTCGTCAATTGAGGTAATGTGTTTTCTTGTTTTGTTTTGTTTTTCTTTTTTGGTAGTGCTGTGTCCGCAATTCATTCAGACACTCGATTCTTTCATCCGAGCACTTCTGTTTATCGGCTGAGACCCTGACCAAAGTGTTGCATACAATGCATGCATATTTAATCTGGCTTCTGAATTACAGAATGCCGACAACGTTAGTGCCCAATCACTCGCCTATTCCCGAACCTTGACATTATCTGAACTATGGCATTCTCATAGGAATCCTTCTCCCAAATCATCCCATGGTTCATTCTTGATAACCCTGCGTTTGTTAAAATTTGAGCCTCAGTTAAGCTTGTTTGACGCCAACGACAAAGCTGGCCAACTAGGAGTCCGTATTATGATAATCAAGGCACGAGGTGTGTATTTCCAATACATGGTCGTCATTGGTGCCATCACTCTCACTGTTGACTGTGGCTCGTCAGGTATTTGGTAATTATTTCAATTTTTATCTTCCGTTTCGCCTTGTCATTAATCCTCATCACTCGCTAGAAGGGGATTCTCAAACTGAACTTTGAGATCATTTCGCCACTCACTTGTTGTTGAGAATGCCTTATATACATTGGCCGGAAATATTACTCAGTTACATCCACTGCTCACTCCAGAATTTGGTGTAATTTCCAGCTGATAATGTCTTCGTCTGTAAATTCTTATGCTCTCGGAAGACACCTACATGATCGGAATAAAATAATAATGGAGGAAGATACATGAATAACATCAATATCGCGGGTACTCCTGTAACACTCTAAAATTCTGGTAATTTGGGGTGGTGCTCGTACACACTTGTGAAATGGGTCCTGAATAATTTGTCAGGGACTATCGGGTAGCATATAATTAGGAAAAGCAATTACTAGTAATGGCCACCATATCTACGGCAAGAGCTGCACATGGTCAGCAAGGTGTGCCTAAAACGCTCCCGATGTTTACTGTTCTCGCGGCAGGAATGGTGACGGGCGCACGCCGCGCCTGTATGTGTACATGCACGACAGGTATGTTGAAATCCATGTGTGCAATTCCATGCATGACATTGGCTCTTCATGCAGCGGGATGACATGCAATCTTCCTCGTCTATGTAAGGATTCGAGATATGACCGCAGGCAAGGTGTTTCGTGTCTCCTCCTGTAATAGTGAAGCACATCTAGATTGGAGAAAGCGCACGCCGTCAGTCATTCATGCCCAGTGACTGCTTCGAAGCAGGTGACGTACTTTGGTAAAGGATGCAAGGATGTAAGAAGTACAACGAGAAGTACTGACAGCAGTTCACCGAACGGCCTAAATATGCAGAGCTCTAAGAGTCCTATGCCAGTTGTTGACTTGTCTGCATTGCCCATGGGCGACTCGCAGGGTCCAAATCGTCACCAAAGTGGTATTGCTGAGGGGAAAGCAGAGCCAGCTTACGAGACGACACGCTAATCGTTGGTGAACGCCACGCGTAACAAGCCTTTTTAGGTTGCGTTTATGATTTCACCGGAAATGTTTTGCCAAGGTGGCGGGGATGCTTGGTTAATGACGGAATCCACGGAGGCCAAAGTAGGTTGAAAGAGAGAGCGGCTTGGTGAAGATCATAGGCGCCACTTCGGAGGAGGGCATGACGCGAAGGCAAAGTAACCTCGACCACAGGAGACTGCACAAATACGGACCGGAATAAAGAGAAACAAATCAACGATAAGGATTCTGATCTTGGCTGATTCTTGTGGTCAGCTGGCATGTCCAAGCTGTAGGTAACATGGCACAAAGCAGGATCCGTTGGCTTGGACTATCATGATATCCGCGGGCGACATAGGCAGGCTGAGGTGCAGACTGATGTAGGGTAGGCGGACTATTGAGTTGTGGATGATCCGAGAAAGATGAGTCCATTCACCCGCATAGCCAAAGGCACAAGACGTCCAATTGAAACCATTGCGCTAGCCACTAGCGGGGGATCTGCATTGGTGCACTGGGTGAGCTGGTAAAAACCTATTGAGTCAGGACGAGGCAGTACTAGTATTGATCTCATCAGCGCGGCCGAGCTGTGGAATGGTATCGATCGATCCGGCACCAGCTGGTCAAAGGCGCAGTCATACATCTGGCAATGCTGGAGACGCTACCTTCGTCTGCACGGATGAAATTTTCAGTCATCTGATTATACCTGGTGTCAACCGGAACCTGCGCAACTGAGTGCTGAGCTCAGCACCGAGTCTCGACCCATTGTGGTGCGGACAGGTATGGCAGTGTCGCAGGGAAAACCAAAGTAACCAGTGTCGATTACGCGAGCGCTCATTGGCAGTCGAGCTCGAACTTTAACTAACAGTTTATTATTTCATATCGGTGGTGCTACAAACTTGTCTTTCGGTACAATGCGTGACGCGAAAGCGAAGGAAGACGAGGAAAAGATACTTTGAAAGCAGGAAGATAAGACAGAAAGCGAGAGTAACCCACATTCGTGAGCTACCATTGTGCAGAGCGAACCTAAATAATATACCACAAATCAGTGAGACCCCACTTTGAACCAATATTATAACTTTGAAAACACGACTTGTTTATTCTTGTTGTCTCCGGCTGCCCCATCCTCGTCGTCGAGCATTCGTGATAGTTCGGCTCCTTATGATCCGCCTGCCACCTCCAAGAGATCTGCCGCGTACCGATCCATTTCCCAAATCTTCAACTTGCCATGGCCCTCCTCTTCCGCAACCTTCCGCCATGCACCGCTGATCCCGCTGGCCCATGCATACAACTCAACCATCCACCCCTTGTTCAGCGCAGTCCTCACAACACCAACAAAGCCATCTTCATTGAATTGTCCACTCGCTCCATCACCCGTTGCCAATACAATCGTCGCACCCGGAGGAGGCGGATCTGCTTCAGGTGAGACGAGTGCCTGATGTAGCTTGAGTTGTAGTAGTTCATCTACACCTTGCTCGCGATATCGTACGCGTCCAGACCCATTATTGCTAGTCACTAAAGTGGAGCTGGGAGACGTAGATGTGGACGCTGTGCTAGCGGATATAGATCGGGAATGGGTATACGGACGGGCAGCGGCGCGAGACGTCGTGGGCGAGGGTATTTGCCCGGGATCTGATTCGGTAGAGTTAAGTACCGGCAGTGACGGCATAGTATGAGTCTGCACCGGCGCCAGTTTTCGATTCTTCGTTGTTCTCAAGTTTAGCGAAGATCCCCCATTGTTGGTGGTTGTGTTATTGGTATTGGTGTTATTGGTCCCGTTAGCAACGTCCCCAGAAAAATCGGGCACCCTGATATATACGTGCAAGCTGTATCCAAGATCCATGGCTGTGTCCATATTCTGGTAGAGAGGACTTGAAGCCGCGAGTACGCGTCTACTGATAGGTCGACCGCGTTCGAGAATCAACTGCAGCGCCGGAAAAAACAAAAAAGGCCTTCCCGGAAAAGTCCTACGAGCCCGCTTTACGTGATTGACAAATCCTATGAGTATGTTGGAACTGTAGAATGAAAGGATTAGGCGAGACACGTTAAATCAACGACATGTCTACGCACTGGTCGATGAAGACATGTGTAGGTGCATCTCCTAACTGTGGTTCGGGCCCCCGTGGATCTATTATATCATGGTTGAGAAAGTCATCTACAAGCACCTGTTTGAGCTGCGAGTCATTCTGAGGGAAATCGTGTCGGAGTTTCTTCGCTAGCGTTCGCAGACGAAGTAGACGTGGGTCGAGTTGAGTAGGTAATGAATGTGAAATAGTCATTGGCGGGGAAGACGACACCTGCTGCGGTGATTGCGACTGAGATAGTTGCCGGGCCTTTAGACGGCGCGGCTTAGAGGTAGACGGAACGGTCTCGCGCTGAGGGGGGCTAGTTCCGTTTTTATCTGGTGAGGAGGATGAATCCGGTGAAGACGATGTTTCCGGTGTGGCTACGACAGTGGCAGTCCGCGCGCCCGCAGGAATCTCTTCGTCCTGCTCAACGGTGCGAGGCAGGCTCAATGCGCCTTTGCGCTTTCGCCGCCTTTTGCGTTTAGGCTCTATAACATGACGCCATGCACTCTCTCCTGTCGAGCTTTGGCTTGTGCTACGACCATCGAGATGAGATGCAGCCAACTTTGCCTTCTCGGCAGCCAAGAACCCAAGAGCAGAATCCAAGTCGCCAAGAGAGGGTGTCATCCCATCAATCTCAATCATATCTTCATAAAATCCTTCTGTATCTGACGATTCAGAGCCTCTTTCCTCTTCATCCTCTGAAAGTGCCTCCGGAGAGTTCGACGTTGAGATGGAGCGCGTTGACTCGTTCGTGTCGTCGCGTTCCAGGTAAGAGGCTATGGGGTGCTGGCTCCATACAGTAGATGTATCGCCAACATCTGATTCGTTCTCGGAATTAGAGTTGATAGCACGAGAATCGGAACGTGGCCGCACGAGGACAGTCTGCTGCTGCTGTTGAAACTGATTCATAACCCGAAATACAGAAGTAAAAGCACCCAGATCAGCGGGCTCTGTAACACGGTGTGAGACGAAAGGTAAGAGGAAAGACTATGAACATGCCGTCAGAGGTTTGAGTGCCATCACTGAGGGAGCGAGAAGAGAAAGGAGAGAGCGGTGGTTCTGAGAGTGTGGTATCAGAGTGGTGGGCCATAGGATACTTATACAAAAGTGGAAAATCAAATTAAACGCAGAGCACACAGAGCACTGAGAACCGCTGAAGAAAGAAAAGGCAAGCCACAACGAGCGAACAACGAGGCAGATGGTCGGAGTATAAAGGTGGCTTATTTGCCGCCGGCTTGCCTGTGGGTAGTCAGCAACCGATGGATTGTAGCCAAGCCAAGCCGTTGGAACGGAGCCGACGACCCAGACATTGGCTCATAAAATCAGCAGAAAATCAGCAGAAAATCAGTCAGGGTTGTCAAATATACTGTAAGTATTCTATATACGTTCACTCGGCCAGCGTATTTATTGCCGGGCAAGGCTCAGCATCCAGTAATAACCCATGTCACGTGACTATACTTCCCAACGCGTCTGGTGATGGCTCAAATCGTGCTATGTTGTTAGACAAACGACGTGGGCTTACCGCTAATAGATAGCTGGAAGTTCAGACAACCTGATACCCGGTGGTCCCGTAAGTACGGTCCTCAAGGCCTCACGTCAAACCTCAGATCTTTGTAATGGACCGTGGCTTATCGACAGGTGGATGTCAATGTGGCGCTGAATCTTCCTCAAGATGTTGGCGCTCCGGATGTCTTAAATTGAAGACTCGGCGCTCTGCGTCATGATCTTGCTTGCGAAGAAAGCCGACAGCGCTGAGGAGTCGAACATGCAAAAAGTCAGATCTTGTGTTGCACCGCCCAAGTCGCCTGCGGACGGTCAGGAATTACCGTGACCTAGCATTTCGGGGATCGTCATCAGTGTTAACTCGTCGGACTCGTATGGCGTCCTCTCCCGTCTCGACAAATTTCAGCGAAAGCGGGAAGCTGTTCTTAAAGCATGTCTCTGACCTTATCGAGTGAATCTTCAACAGGCGCAAACTCCAGTAGCCAGTTCAATCCTGCTGTATCAAAGGGCCTTTGCCATGGGCATGTCTGACTGTACCGTCTCGAATCCCGCCAAAGAGTATGGATTTCATGGGGTCGTCTCCATATCCACGAGAGGGCCAACAATGACATCTGCGGGATTGCCGTTGAAAAGGCTGGAAGTGTATATCTATAACCGAGTAGTATGCGAAGCCACACGCTATCATCATTTGGGGATTCAGAGAGCAAATTTAATTCAATGCGATCCCTCAACGTTCAACGATGAGGTCCAGGTCGAGCCTTGAGCTGTTTGTCACCTTTCTGGCCGTACTCTTGGGGACTTCTCCGAGGGGTGATTCATCACTCAGACCCACAAACCCAGCCGGTGATCAATGTTCACACCTTCCCCATTGCTCATGACACCAATGTGATTTGAATCAGGTATGTGAAATCATCTCTATATTTACATTCAGGACCGATTCACAAGAACGGATTTCAAGCTCAACAAGAAAAAATCGCGTCTTGATTTACTCTACCTCAGCGCGCTCAGGGAAGATCCTGGCTGGCTGGCTAAACTCTACGACTGTCCTAATTTAGACTCGAATTGCCTTCTTCATGGCCTCCAGCTGGAGCACAAGTCTTTCGTGGTCTTCCCTAGTCTTATGATGGAAGCCCGCTGATTTGTGGGGATAGTCACATGAATTCCGTGGGCATCGCGTCCGACAATACTTGCTTTAGCACTGAGGACTGACAGTGCGCTTAGTTTATGGCCAGGCCATCAGACATCTAGGCAGAACATTCATTCAACAACATACCATGTCTTTGCTCCCATCAGGGAAGACCTTCCTTCCACATCCAACCAGTTTCGGGTTCATTTCTATGTTTGCTATACGATATTCTTCTTGTGATGAGCAGCACCCATATTACAATAAAGCATCGCTTTAGCACAGGAGAGTTTGTCCGTCTGCTGGTTGCATCTAACTCACGCAAGAACAAATGTGTGCCTTTTCCCCGAATTTGTCTGATAAAAAACTAGGTGTTATCAGAAGACGTAGTGTCTGATCATCATGATCATAAGTTTCAAGCACTTCACACATGGCGGAAAGACCGAACTTTCACCTGGGAAGGTCAGAGCTGTCAATCGGAAAAGGAGAGGTAAAGATGTACAAGGCCGCAACACGTCCCCGGCACTCACTAGCTGACCAACCATATCATTGCACCCTCGCCCTCAATCCGAAGCTGTTTCGCCCAGTATAAGCCGTGTATCGTGCGTGTGCCTCCTTAGAAGTAACACCATGCAGCAGGAAGGAAGGCACGACTTCGGGAGGTTCGCTTTGGGCGATAGTCACACTGCATATCGCCTATATATATTGCATGCGGTGCCGGCTCTATCTATGTAGAATAACACAACACCAGCCTAATGCATTTAAGTTATACAGGTACGCCACAGGTACGCCACTGCACCCACGATTCATCAGGCCCTGTACATGCATTGTCGAGGTCGTGATCCCTATATATTGATCTCAATGAGGATATAGCTGTAGGAGGTTCCATCTCCCGTCGCGATAACATTCACAGAAGGCTGTGAAGTACCGACAATCCTGTCGGGGGATTTGCTATGTGGAACCATCGCCAACGAGCAATTCATGTTTAGTTTGGCTAACAACCGCCATTCCACTCAGGTTAGGTGTGAGATTAGTTACGCTACGCATGGCTGGGGTATTTGACCCTAGATATACGACAAGGTGTTGCTGGCGGGACACAAGTGGTCAGCATTAATTTGTGCTGGGCTATATATTGTCACAACTAAAACTCGACAAGCACTAAGTACAATGAATTCGTGGGTGCATGTCAACCTACACATACTTTGTACAACCATAAGTACAATGCTCGCACGATAGCAAAGATCAAGGCGTAGGACAACAACCGCAAAATGATGGATAATTGAATCTTCAAGGTAGACTCGCCTGCAGGCGCTGAGTTGATAACACGACCTAAGCCTGTATGCTTTCAACAAATTTGAGGGCCTGCTGTGGACTATCGGATGATTTGTTCAGTAAACAGTAACGGACTGTGTAAATGGACGGCACTGACCTATCTACTGGTTTGACAGGCAACTTTTTGTCTACCAGTTTGCCTCCTTTTTCGAAAATAAAGTGGCTTCTCATGGTTTTATTGCCATCTGCAGCTCCAAGCGCTTTGATCAAAACCCGCTGTCGGTCCGATAGCAACGAATACGGTAATGCTTGCTGAATGGATAAATCGGTATTAAACATGGGAGAGACATGATAAAGTCGCACCTTAGTTTGCCATTTGGCTTGTGCGGTAGTGGTGTCGGCCGAAACACAATATACATTGAAATCATGTTTTGTAAAATCAGGATACGAGTCCCGAAAACCACATGCTTGTTTTGTGCAGCCAGCTGAAGTACCAGACATTAGAAAAACCTGGAGATGGCCAATAAACTGACATCTTAAGTTGCAAGGTTGACTGACGCGTATCGGCTTTGGGAACCAAAAAAAGGACAAGACCCTTTTCCGTAGTGATCTCAGCCACGTTCACATCCTCATCTTTCTCGTTTTTGAGAGTCACGGTGGGTAATAAATCGCCAATGTTGAGGATTTTGACCTCATCATCGCCATCATCCGGCAATTCGTCTTGTTCTTCGCCATCCTCATCACCACTGCCTTTCGCCTGCGAAGCATAACGTTTGTATATATGAGCACTGTAATTAGTATATTTGCCTGAGTAGACAAACTTTTTTCGCGAGTGGCTTTCCGTTTTCCTCTCCTTCGTCCCCTTCAGCCTCCCGTTTCTTGCCACCCTTTTTTGCACGTGGTCTGGTTGCTGCTTTCTCCTCCACGGGCGACTTGGGCTTATCTGCTATTCTAGTAGATCGTCTTCTTTCGGTCGAATTGTCGACGGCGGCTTTGCGAGGTGCCATTCTTGCCACCTGAACTAGTACGGAAGAAGATAAAGTGTAATGAGTTTGGGCACAGGGTTTTATACACGGATGACGGGAATGTCCGAGTAACGACGTGGGAGCCAAACTCTACTGCACAGTATAAGAGAGAGCTGCACTGTTAGACGCCTCAACACAATAGACACACAACAGACAGACTCCAATTACACGGTGTAAGGTAAAAGATATGCCTACACAAAGTCAAAGTCAAGCCAGGGCACCAAGCTTTCCAACAATATGCTATTGTCTGGGACCAACGCTGATTCATGTATGCAATGAGCCGGCCCTCAAGTCTTTGAATTGTCGAATGAGGTCGACCGTTGGCGAGCAACATATGGCCGCGGGGAAGGCGTCGTTGGAGACATAGGGGGCTCCGATATGTCTGGTGGTTCTGGGGGGGTCGCCAGCATATTGTCATCGAATAAATCGCCGTCATGGTCAAGTTGGCGTGCTGGGGGCCGCTCAACCTCCGCCTCCAAGAGCTATAGGGACAGATCAGAGTCTCATCGGATGCACGCCATTTAATACTCACCCCTTGCCGAAGTTCCTCTCCCGCATACTCGCTTTCCATCTCCTCCGCACTCAGAAGCGCCTGACCCTTTCGGAATATCTCGCCCTCTTCCTCCACCCAGCTCCGCGACCTGGAAATCAAATATTAAGGCCAGGCTCAATGATTGGCATAGAAGCATACCTATCCGTGGGAGATGGTGAGGGAACAAGTCTGCCGTCCTCATCTAGTTCCACTTCCTCGGCCACACGTCGCTGCTCATCATCTTCCTCATCCGAATCTGTGATCGAAAAAGTAGGACTCATGATCAACTTCTGCAGAACAGGAGAAGCATCTTCCATCGCTTTGCCCTTGCCCTTATCTACCCTGGGGCTGAACAGTTCCGGGTCGTCGCTGTCAGATTCATGTCTTGATACTGAGTCGACGATAATGTTCGCTGGTGGGAGGGGAGAATCATGAGCGCTCCCATTTCCCAACCCTAGACTGTTAGAGGAACTGGAGCTTTGACTATGTATGGGTGGCTGTTCTTCCATCTGGGTTTGATGTGAATCCTGCGACCCGTCGGACAGTCTTGGAGATCCCGTGCTGCGCTGTAGAAGCGATGTTAAGGCATCGTTGAGTGCCAAGAGTTCCCCCATCTGCACGGGATCTACAGTAGTTTGGATCAACGTTACTAGCGATGGAAGCAGTGACTTTGTACGCCGAATCAACAGCGGATCCACGTCTTGATGGGGTACCTGTGACGCAGAGGATGAAGATGCAGCAGTCCCCGAAAATAGCTCCTCTAGTTGAACCTTGCACTCGCGAGCCTGCGCAAGTACAACGTTCTCGTTCTGTAGCGTGACTGTATAAGCAAGAGTTGTGATGGTCGAGATGTGTCATCATGCTTGCCTTCAAGTCATCTGAAGTACGGATGGACCGAGCCAATTCACTGTCTTCGATCATGCCCCAGACGCCTTTACCGGCTCCTCGATTGTTACCTTCCTCTGTGCCAGCGGCACGTGCAAACTTTTCTGCTTCCTCAGTATTGCGCACACAACAACTGAGAATTTCACGACATAGCCTGCAACGGTGGTCAACAGCAGTGCTCGAGAGATAAATGTACGTTATTTAAATGCTCACCGCGCCATCTCTTCGTTCCCTGCCGGGATATTGAGATCCAGACAGCGCATAGTATAGTTTGCTTTGAGTCCTACGCTGAGGGCGAGCACACCCGCATGATCAAGGTTGTTCACCGTCAAGTCGAGGTGAAGGAGAGAAGTCGATTCTGGAAGGAACTCAGCAAGTGCAATAGCACCTGACGGGGTGAGCGATGTTGAGGAGAGGAATAGCCGTTTGAGGGATGTGTTGAGGGTGAATGCTGTTCGAAGGGACTGGATCTACAATGGGGTTAACGGAGTAAAACGGAAAATCTGCAGCACGTACCCCCTCTAACCCTGGGCCACAACACGGGTTCTTACTCAAGTCCAGTGTCTCTAAACAAGAATTGTATTTCTGATATCTATGGTCATTTATTGGATCTGAACGGCTGAGCGCGAGTTTGGCTCACCAAGGCCTCAGCAAGAACGACAAGTCCCTGTACATCAATTTTATTTTCGCTCAAATTGAGTAACTTAAGGGTCCGATTCCGCTTGAGCACCTGTGCAATGTACGTGATCCCGCCCTATTGATATATATTAGCACGAGAGGCGGCCGACATTGGTTGACGGGACGTGCCCTGATATCATTCCCTCGCAAATCAAGCGTCCGCAGTGCGCCGAGCCTTGGTAAGTTGTCCAATGCACGAACCTTATCAAGCAACGCTGCGCTTGGACCCTGCTCATGTGGTGCGTGTTTCATGTGATTCGTCGTCGAGATGTTGGACAACCTAGGCGCTGGATGTCGCGTGGTAACACCACCCTGCGCTGACGATGTGATAAGCGGCACACTCTCTCCAAACGGGAGCGTATTAGTGGGTGTCTGGCCCGCTGCCGTGGTACGCATACCAGAAGTCGGGGGTTTTACGGGCTGTTGTAACGAGGCATTCGGGGATGCTCGGGCAGCTGCAATACCACGTCGCGCCTTCGGTATGTATGGTGTGTAGGTCGTCTGGGGTGTGGCCTGGGCGACCGTTGGGTGACGCGGTGGTGGGGGAATCGGTCCGCCCTTGAGCTTTATCGGCGACGAGAGAATTGATGTTGCGGATGATGACACTGATGTGAGGGCGGATGTTGCAAAGACGGAGGCGGGAGCAGGGACTATGCTAGGGCCAGGGCCAGTAGATGGTGTAGTGGTAACACTGGGAACGCTGTCTGGGTAATCCTTGATCATGAGGGCGAGGGCGACTGCACCAGTAGCGGTGATCCGGTTGTGCCGCAACGAGATGTTACGAAGCGGAGACGTCCTCACCGCGTGAGCTGCACATGAATCAATTGTTGAATCCGATGTCTCGAGCTGCAGAGTCAGACACCGGACATACCAAGTATCTCAAGCGTGGCTGGTCGTAACGAGCAATCATCCACGCGCAAGGAAAGAAGGGCATTTGAGGCTTGCGATGACGAAAGGAGCGGCTGCTCAAGCCTTGGAGACGCGGGCGGTGAATTGTGCCCACTCGTTGGTACCTGAGGTGGAGCACTACCTAAAGACCAAACAATGGACTCTATAGACCTTTTGTCTAGGGCATTTTGACTCAGATCTAGATATTGCAATGTCCTGGCCTGGGGTGTATATCCATTAGACTCGACCAATGAGCAAAATCCAGGCAAACGCACCTTTGCCACGTATGCGCCGACAAGCTTAAAGGAAGAATATTTCATGCCCCTGTTAGATGCGATAGAAAGAAAAAGAAGGGTATTGGTGATAAGAAGTGCGTGCAGCAACGGCTTTATGGTCTACAGGGATGAATGACTGAGAAAGCTACGTCTCGTTTTCCATAAATAGTACATACCAGTTCATCGAGATCGCATTCGCGTAAAACCAGCTTCCGCAAGCCCCATTCTATGGTCAGAATGTCAGATAATGCTGCGGCAGCATGCGGGGTCAGCTGTATGCCAGAAAGGTCCAGCGACCGAGGTGAAGTTGTTCCGGCGTGCTAGCATCGACACAAGCGTTGAATGCATCAGGCACAACTTATCAGTCGCATAAACAAATACGTACCCGTAACGCTGCAGAAACGGTAGGCTTGGCCAGCTCCTCCCTCCCAACGCAACACTCTGTGTAGAACGTCTCCACCTTATCCAGACCCCACCACCCGTCCTCTTCCTTCTCCACAGGCCCGATTAAAGAATTACTCCTGACAATCCTTTTTCGCCTCTCTGCTTCTCGCTCTTCAATCCCTCGCTTCTCTTCCTTGATATTAGGTGTATAAGGTGGGCTGGCGGACGATATGGGGTAAACAGTAGACATTTGAGGTAGGATAAAATGGGCCCTCTTGAGAGGTGCGTCCCTGGTTTCGCTAAGTGAGCCATTTGGGAGTATGGCAGCCGTGGGGGACGTCGGTAGGAGCTTCGAAAGTGTCGACAGCGAGAAGAAGCCGCGCTGGGGTGGCGGAGGCCGCTTCAAGATGGACTTGCCTGGTCGAATTATGGGAATCGCTGACGATGACGGCGAGGGCGAGGTAGGCGAGGTCGGCGCGGACGATGAGGATGCCATCGCCGACCTTGTAAGGGCACAAGCGCTCCCTTTTCTCGAGTGCGGGGCCTAAATTTGATGACGGTTCTCGCACTTCGCCACCGTAAAACCTGCCGGCTTGCCTGAGATCGCTCTAATAGGGACGTTGCGCAAGATCCGTTATTACAACTGGGATAAATTCGTTCAAGAACTTTTTCCATTTTACTGTTGGGGAGTTAAGCGTATTAATTGCCGTTTTATGGAATGCATACTTAGGATCATAGTGAGCGTCTTTTCACCCTTGTGAGAACCACCATTCAAAGAACTTTCATGGTCATACGAGCATCTTAAGTCCATTGAAATATTACATCCACTTTCTTCCGATGCCATGGTGATGCGCTGGAAACGACTCGAGATACATACTAATTATATTTCGAAAGTATTGATGGAAACGTCACGACTACCTCCCCAGCATCACGTGCTGGGCTATCACAGACTCAAGTCCTTGAGAATAATAATCACTGGTAATGGGAAACGAGTTGCTATCAACTAGCGGAGAACGGCCACCGGAGGTAGGTATTCTCCACGGTGCTCAACAAACTTGACCAGTTTCAGTTTCATGACTGCGCCTACGTTTGCTCACCTGACGTATATACTTTTCTCTAAGAACGAGAAACGAGAACCGAGATCCCTAGCACAATGGATTATCTACTAGTCTCTCTAAGGACATTCGCTCGGAAATTATCTTATGAAAGCGGGTGGGGCGTTCGGGCTTCCTACCATATTACACCTGTACGTTATATCCAAGAATAACCCCCAACCTACTGACTGACCGTGTTTGTCGTGTTTCTCTTTATTGGGCATGCTGTGGCACGCCTTTGTCGATGTCTCCGCACGTGTGTTAAGCCAATGTTATTATCCGCCACTCGCTCCACATAGGGCTTCAATATAGACTCCCCTGTGCACGGTCACATTAGTGAAACCCTATCATTGATGCTTTGACCAGGTTTCCTGACCATATCTTCTTAGCCGCTGCTACCCGATGTCACATCACATATCTGGCATTGTTTATTGCCATGGATATGGCCCCCGACGTTGATTTCATCGAGGCGAGCCCTGCCGGTTCTGGCCTGGGATGTGTCAATATACAGTACTAGAGCAACAACGATCCCTTTGTGGATCAACGCATTTCATTGTATACCTACATGATTGGAAAATGCCTTGAACGTTTACTGTAGTTACCCCACTAATTCAATTCCGGTTGAAAGCGCCATAACTGGCTCTTGCTTGTCCTATCCTCAAATACCAATTTCTGTCTACTTGTTCTACTAGATCTCTACTGCTGTCATGGCCGCGCACTTCAAATGATAAGTATGTTTGGACTTCAGGCACTTACGCGAAGGAAAGAATATCTACCAACTCATTGGAACGCGAATACCACAGGGGGAGGCCATTTGGCAACACGGTCCGCACGGGCACATAAAAGCTTGGCGAATTCAGAAGGTGTCATGAGTTCCAAGAGCATCCTAATTGAAGCGCGAAGATCATGGGACGGCATCAGGGATGGGTCAAGAAATGGACCGCTGAGTGTCTGTATGGGAGCCATTCGAGCGGTATTATCCATGGATGATGATTTTTTGTGGAATTGCGATGTAGAGATGTTGGGCTGTATCCAGTAGAGATATTCGAGACAACAGTGGCGGCTGAGGATGTCTTCAAGCATGACGCCGAGTGCGTGGAATCGCCGGGGTTGCGCTGGCGCTTTAAAACAGAATGAACCATGTGTAAAGTATCGTGAGAGGTTGTGTGGACGACGGAGGTCCTCGACGCACTGTAACAATCCGACAGAGAGTACTGAATCGAGGGATAGGAACACTGGTAGTTTGAATGGTTGATAGATCATAGCTGTGCGAGGAACCTCACTCACCTTTACTAGCCAAACCAGATAATCAAGCTTCTGCGTATTCTATCAGCAGCAGGAATAATAAGTAAGTAGGCCATGAGGGACAGACATGTTGTTCTAGTTATTACCAATGGCATCCCTCAGCCTTATAATCACACTAGCGAGTCCTCTCGCTTATATTTCCCCGCTTTTAGGACGCGTCGTGCTTACTCTATCAAATACCAGCTATTCTTTCTGCTCAGCGGTGCGTTAGCATGGCGCGTCATTAACGCAGCAGCGACGCATAAAACTTGCCAGTCTACATTCGACACAATAGGCATGCATCAGAAAGTGAATAGATAAAAGAAATGAAGCGTCTACACTCACCCGTCATAGCAGAACAGAAAGTCGCGGTGAGAGGCTAGTCAAATTATTGAGGCCTTTTCCACAGAGACAAACACATATCGCGTTTATATACGAAATTTGAGGTCATTTCTGACGATATAGACGTAGCAAGTGGTAACGAACTGTCACGGGTGCGGGTTTCTATCCTATCGATAGGTGGAGGGTAAAGACAGCCTCCTCCAGGAACATTTCGGACGAAGAGGAAGCAACGGAATTGAAGGCAAACGCTGAGGAGGCGAGAGATGGTGGGTAGGATGAGATGGGAGTAGGGTGATGCGGAATCAATCGATGCCTCCAACAGCTGAAGAGGGCAGATGTTATGCAAAGGGTAGCGGGTTAGGGAGGGGAGATGGACGGTGTTGAGAAGGTGCTTGTGCAGCATGCTGGAGGGAGGCAGGGAAAGGAAAGGATACTGGATCCCATGCTTAGCAGTACACCGGGTCCGTGCACATCACGTGACGGCCACTGCTGGACGCGGTGTGCCAGTCTACACGCGGCCACGCCCGAAGGTAAAAGACAGTTTGAATAAAAACTAGGGAATGGTACAGCCGCCTCGTTGTGGACCTTCCTCACGGTACATTT
>QFFB01013057.1:0-20653 GCA_003316465.1 Ramaria cf. rubripermanens
GGTACAAATATTAAATTATTTCCAGAGTTGTGCTGCAGCATTGTTTAATATTCTTGAAGCCTCATAAATGTTATGATCTGGTTCCTCGCGGATCTCCGGTGACTATATTTGGCCACAAACCCCATCCCGAGCCCACACCCCGAGCCCGACCTTACCCGAGCCTGTCCCGAAGTAGTCCGAGCCCGAGTCCGAGCCCGAACCCCGTTTCCCCTCCGTTCCCGAGCTTCATTACGATTCCTTAGATAGTTTGTCCAACCCTGTCCCTCTGTCCTCCGTATATAAGTCTCGCTCTGTATGTACTTCGCTTTTCAGTCAGAAATCCAACTAGATACCCTTCGAACCCTTTACAAGTTTCTCGCTCCAATTCCTCTTAGTCCCTCCGCTCCTCTGGTCCTGATCTCCGTCCGAAATCAAGGGCACGTGTAATAGTGGATGGCGCAGCACATAAGCTGAAGCCCAGCCCTCCCTAGTACTCCTCGGCCAAGCTCAGTCTGAGCTCCCCTGAGGTCCCACACGAAGACCTGGTCTTAACAGTAAACGACACATTCTGATAGATTGAGGCGTTAGCAATAACACCAAAGTCTTGAAGGGTTCCAAAACAAATACTATAAATATCCACCAATCATAGTCATACAAATGGTCCACTTTCTCCGAGATGAGTCATGGGATTAGTTGGCGCAATTGAGTCATAAGAGTGAGGGGTGACGAATCAATAACAGAAATAACTCCTAAGCTTCTCCTTAATCCACTCCCATGATAGAATGCGAGGGGGAGACAGTTGTATACAGTCTCGAGTAGTTCTATGATGAAGGTTGAGTCGGATTGACATGGGAGGGTTGGTTGGGTATGGAGCCCAGAATTCTGCCTCGTATTCTTTCCTTCCTTCATTGTGAATGACCTTGCCCGTGTATCCGAGGAACATGAACGGCTGCACATTGTCTTGGAAATACACAGAATCTCCAATGGCATATGATTTTGGAATAGAGGAATGTGACTTCTTCGTTGAGAGCCATGCTGCTTTAGGTGACTGGGGGTAAAGCATGTGATGAAGCTCAGCGTGTCTTTGAATATCTTCTGAATTGAGTGACCATCGTGATAATGAGGGCGATGTTGGGGAGTTAAAGGTCTGAAGGGGAATAGAGTTTGTGTGTTGTTGATGGACGGCATGGGGATAACAATGAACTGATAATCGATGGGGTATGGCTGAGTCATCTGGCTGGGCTGAATTGAGATGATAGAATAAGCTGAAATGAAATAGATGTGTGTGGAGCTTGGAGTTTTTAAAGACTCCTTGGAGTTTGAAGCTTTTTAGATACGTGTCATTCGATTTTCCTTCACCAGGTCTGTTTCTTAGATAGCCACATGACAACACACCCATTGTACAGGCAGAAATAGCCACCTATAAAATGAGAATTGGCCAAGCCTGCAAAATCGGTGTCGGCATAGATCTCGATGAGCGGTGTAAATAGTGTTCGGCGTAAGACAATGCCTATGTCATGAGTCGCCTTCAGGTATTGTTTGACACGTTTGACAGCCATCCAGTGAGCTGTAGTGTAATCATGCATGTGTTGGCTCAGCTGCTGGACGGTGAAGGCAATGTCAGGGCATGAGCCCAGAGCGGCATACATGAGGGAGCCAATAGCCTGCACATAAGGTACATCTGGTGCAGGGTCACCAGCAGACCATGATGTCAAAGATTTGATGTCATGCGTAACAGGTGTATTGACAGGTGGTGCGCCGACGAGATTGAATCACTGGACAATTACGTCGATGTAATGGCCTTGTGAGAGTTTAATGAAATCACGATGGGGATCTATTTCAACTTGGATGCCAAGGAGCTTGAGCATCTCGCCAAGGTCTTTCATGGTAAAGTGAGAATGGAGCAGATGTTTAACATGTGCCATTAAAGCCTTGGTACTAGTGAAGAGGCCGAGATCATCCACATAAATAGTGATGATTGTGAGATGATTGTCGGTCTTCTTAAAGAAGATGCAGTCATCTGCATGGCTGTGTGTGAAGCCGTCATTGAATAGAACCATAGTGAGTTTCTTGTACCAGGAACAGCCAGATTGCTTCAAGCCATAAATGGCACGATGCAGCTTCAGGATATGGCCGGTTCCATCATTGAAACTATCAGGCTGGTGCATGTAGATCTCCTCATCTAGAGTAGAATTCAGATACACACCTTTGACATCCATCATCTCAATCTCCCATTCATTCTGGATGGCGAGTGTGAGTATGACCTGGAGGCTGTCTAACTTGATGACCGGTGATGTGACCTAAAAATAGTCCATGCCGGGACGTTGCATGAATCCCTGGGCGATCACCCTTGCCTTGCCTTGCCTTGCTCAAATCTGCCTTCTGCATCTGTTTTAGCTGCATAAACCCACTGGCTGCCTACCACATTCTTCCCAGGCGGTAGCTCAACCAGTTCCCATGTCCCAACTTCCACATACTGCCTCGTCTCAACCTCCATCACCTCTCTCCATATCAGGAAATCATCCTGGTGGAGCACCTCTGCATAGGACAGTGGCTCTATCACAATCTCTGTTGCTGACAAAACACATTCACCCTCATACATGAGGTGGTAGTCAGGCATAGGTCAAGCTGCAATTCTGGTGCTATGCCTTGGTTCCTCTGGTTCTGCAGGTGGAGGATCTTGAGGGACAGTGGCTGTGCCACCATAAGGAGCGGAGATTGTTGCAGGGGCAGAAGGCAGTTAGGCGGTGATAGGGCCAGTATTAGGGTCATCATCGGCATCAGGTGCAGGATATAGGGTGTTGTCCATGTCGTCAAGGATGATGTCCCTAGAGGTTTGAATACAATGGGATGCCATATTGTAGTACCTCCATGCCTTAGAGTTCACAGAAACACTGGTGAAAACATACTGTTCCAACTTTGGTTCTAGCTTGGTTCACCACTGATCTGGGACCTTGACCCAGCATTTCCTGCCAAACTCCGCCAATCTTGTAATATTCGGCTTCTTACCGAAAAAAGTCTGATACGGAGTAATATCTGCCCCCAGTGCCTTTGTCAGTGATCTGTTCTTAATGTAGCATGCATAAGCGACAGCCTCTACCCAAAGCAGTTTGGGAACCCGCTTGGAAAACATCATGGCATGCGCATGCTCAAGCAGAGTGCGGTTGAGCCACTCGGCAATACCATTCTGCGCTGGTGAGTAAGGGGCAGTGAATTCCATGACAATGCCCTTCCCAGCACAGAAGGCTTTGAAGGCTACATTCATATATTCACCACCACCATTGCTCCGGAACCATTTAAGGGCATGTCCAGTCTGGGTTTTAACTAGGGCGGCATAATCTTTGAATCGATCCAAGACACTGTCCTTTGTGTGACTGAAGTAAACGGTGGAGTAACGACTCTTGGCATCAGTGAATGAGTAAAAATAGCACTCCCACACCAGCCCTTCTGTATTTGCCAGCCTCCAAACGTCGGAGATGGTCAGATCGCCTACAAGCGTAGCAGCATCCTCCGCATGTTTGGGGAAGGGGTCCACATGGTGCTTGCCCTAAATGCAGGCAATGCACTGTGAGATCGGGGCAGATGTGTTGATGTCCATGCCAAGAACTAGGTTACCAGTTTTCATCAGTTTGATAGCGCTAAGGTTGACATGGCCAAGGACCCGGTGCCATTCATCCCAGGACTTTGGTTTAGCCATAGCAGCAAAGTCCGTTTGAATAGCAGGGCGGATCCGAGCATGCATGAGGTAAATATGCCCAACCTTGCAGCCCTCAGCAAACGCCATCCCATTCCGGGAGCGGAACTTGACACCATCGTTGGTGAACAGGGCAACATGCTCCATGTCTGTGAGATGTCCAATGCTAAGGATGTTATTCAGTGCATCAGTTGCGTGCTTCACATCCGTAAGTTTCACTGTGAATATACAATCGCTAGCATGGAACTCCATTTGGATGACACCATGCCCAAGTGTCCGCAATGGGCTCCCAGGTGTGATCCCATCAATCTCAGAAGCTTCCGCCTTGAATTCAGTGAAGTGATCTCGGTTCCAGGCTATGTGTGTCATTGACCCTGTGTCTACCAGCCAGTCGGATGCGGAGATATTGGCACGGCATGTTAGATCTTCAACAAGCGAGGAACAGTCGCTGGGATCAATGGACTCTATGGCAGCAAAGGCAAACTCATCAGCAGCGCTCTTGTTTTCAGTGGCCTGCTTAGTAGAATCTTTAGTCTTGTCACCCTTCCACCACTTAGGTGCTTGCCCCTCCTTGCCTCCACCCTTAGCCCAACAGTCCTTAACCCAATGACCCTTCTTCCCACAGTTACCACATTTACTCTTTGTGGCACCATCACCCCACCCATTTCACCAGTTGTGATGCCTATCTTGTGCCTTCAGGGCTGTCTCAGTGCCATGGGTATATTTCCGAGTGCAATCCTCTTCCAGGACACATGCAATCAAGGTGTCAGAAGTGAGTGTGGGAAGTGCAGCATTGATGTTCATTGAGGGTCAGAGAAATGGTTGATAAGATTGAGAGAATTTGATAGGGATTTTGTGACCATGGGGAAGGTAATTCTAAAAGAAATAGGATTTTAAAGTAACCAAAACAGAATAGTGTCAGGGGACAACCTCTAGGTAGTCCTTCCTCTTTATTTCCTTCTTTATTTCCTTCTTTAGTTTTCCTTCATTCCCTGTGTCCATTTCTCCTTAGTTGCATTTCCCTGCTTGCTGTTACTGTCACAGTCACCCTAGTTATATAGGTAGTTGCTTAGGTAAGGGAGCTCCAGCCCTTTCTCTTCTGAATCTCCCTCACCAGGTATCCAGTCAACTGTATATTTAGTATTCTATTATATACTTCTGGACCTCCCTCACCAGAGTCTGTGTGATTTCTATTGACATGACACAATCGCTCAACTACAAGTCCGATCTATCTCTGCCCCAATCCCATAGTTACAGTAGTTACAATTTTGTATATTCCTCTGAGACATTGCGAGTCGAGTCACAACAAGTTGATCTTCTACTATCACCTACATCTAACAGGTTATGGGCCCCACGCTCTAATCTGAAAAAAAAAAAACTCTGTGATAATCACTAAAACCGCAATGTCTGCCGCACTTACACAGCCAAGCTTGCTATACCAGATTGAACCACTCACCGGAGATAACTACCCTGTGTGGAAGGAGAAGATGCACTGGATTTTGCTCGAGCAAGATCTCTGGGAGCATGCATCGGGACAGACAGTGATGCCAGTGCTGGCCGACGCACAAAATGTCACCAACCCAGAAAAGTGGATGATCACAGATTGGACAAAGAAGGACCAACAGGCATTTGCGGCTATCAGCCTTAGAATCAGTGACAATTACCTAGTCTGCACATATGGTGCCACAACAGCACATGGTGTATGGCTAGCCCTGCTTACTATCTTTGAAGCAAAAGGGCTGCTGGGTATAATTAACATACGCTGTGACTTTTTCCACACCTTCACAGCCAAAGGTGCAGATATGGAAGAATATACACAAGCTCCGCGGCCTGCAGAGACAACTTCATGCGCTCGGTGAACTAATTAGTGACCATGACTTCTCTAATACACTCCTTACCTCACTCCCTGGGTCCTGGTCCACATTCCTTAGAACACTTGTACATATATGAGAAATTCCAGGGACGGTCAAAGGAGTACTAACAATAGCAATGGAGTCTTGAAATATGAGTAACTAAGGGGATAGAGAAATGCTACTATCTGTGGAGCGGATAGTGCTGGATACTGTTTAGATAACAAAGAAAAATCTGAAAAGTAATTAGTTGTTGGGAAAAGAAAAAAGAGTGAATAGGGTGATTGGAAAAACAGTGTTAGATGACAGGTAAGAAAAGATAACCAAAAAAATTGTCTGTTCTTTTGACATAATAGTATCAAAGCTGTTCCTTCCATTCCCTATTCGATATGTGATCAGATATGTCAGGAATGTTCAATACATTTCCTGATTCAAATTCTGTGATTTTTATTACCTCTGTATGACCTTCTAATGTCATAACATTTCTCTCCATTCTATTTTTATTACCTCAGTGGTTCAGGCACTTGCTCACCGTGCAACCAAGCTGATCAATCATCAGTGACACATGTGTGGGATAATCACATGTGTTACCCACCTTGCTTGTGGTAATAATGTCATAGTGCATCTATGGCTTGTGTATGTAGGCTGAGACAACAGAAGATGTTGTCTTGTGATTTTCCTTCTCTGAATATGATAAATAAATTTCTTGGAATATTCCTCCCAGTCTCATGGGACTGAGAGAAAAGGAGAAAAAATAAAATGGAAACTTTGCAATATCTTTTTTTTCAATATTTTATCACAACAGTAATAAGAATAGGAATGAGTAATAACAAAGTATATAGTGATGTATCTGTATGTCTGAGTGCAACCAAAGTATTCAAGGTAGGAGGTCTGAGGTATGTGGTCCAAAGTCCCAAGGCATGCCGAGATCTGAGGTGGAATGGGGATCTTACAGAAAGAGAAAGACTGGCAAAGAGACAGGAACCAAATTTTAGCATATCAGGCACCTTTGTGACCCATGAATGATGAATCATTTGAAATTGTACAATATACTGGTTCTGAAGATGTTTATGAAAATTTAATCTCTTCTATAGGTTGAGCTAAGCCCTCAGCTTCTCAAATTTCCTAGTGTGAAGCCTGGAGCCAGGCTAGACTAAGCCTACTGTAGCCAGGCCTGCTGTGAACCCACTAAATAGGTCTGGCTCTAGGAATTTGAAGCCCAGAGCCTTGTTTCCATATATAGCTATACTAGAGACATATTTAGATATATTAGTTCCAGAAAAAGTTTCACATTTGAATTATAAAGTTTAAACCATCTTCCACCTCTTGCCACCCTCATTGTCTAGATGTCTGGTAACAGTAGTTGCCCAAATATAAGATTGTTCGCGCGCGGGAAATTTATTTCTGCATTTTGACCATCACATTGAACTGCCATACTCCTTGCCATTAATTGAGAGCAAAAACTCAAATGTCATACCGTCTAATGAATACATATATAACCGAATGCTCTACAGTAAATTCACTGCAAACAATAGAATATGGTCAAATGATAATGAACCGTGTAGATTACTGTAATGGTATTTTTGGCTGCGATGGTCGACATCTGGTGCAGGAGCTAACGAGTGCGAGCCGGTCCGTAGCCATGGGTCAACGCAGTTGCATCCTAAAGTGTCTTGGAGAGAATACAATAGTTCACAGGACTCAAGACTAGGCAAGTCACCGACCGTATCCGTCGTCCGGAGTTCAGGCCCAGCTCAATCCGTTCTCAATGCGCTCCACGAATGATATCGGCGGCCTTTTCCCCAATGGCATACGCCGCAGCTACGGCGAAACAGCTTAGTTGAGTATTGGGATACGTCGACTCATCGTTACCTTGTGTATGAGCTGCGATATGAAGGGGGATGATTGAGATATCTACGATGCGCAAGTTGTTGGTACCATACACCTAATCATGAGACGCCATCATACTGCTTGCATGTCTCACAGCAGAGCGAGCATCACCTTTAAATCGGGGTCAACAACCCCTTGCTTTTCAAGGGGCATCATTGAGCAGGATCCGGCGGTGTGCCTAAATTGAAGTCTGGGTTGTCCAAACTCGTAATTTGAATAAAATATCTTACCAGGCTGTCGTCACTGTGTTCTTGATATATTCTGGGATGGCATATATCAGGGAATGATAAGCCTTTGAAGAAGCAATGAACCCCTGATGTCATCATCTGTAATACATTGTGGGCCGGGATCCACTTCGCTCGCCACCGTGGATTTCCAGGGCTCGACATTGATCATAGACTTCGCGAATTTCATATGCTGAACCAGGATCTCCAAGTCTGCGAGTACGTTCAGCATTTGAAATTGAAGGAAAAACAACTTACCAAAATCGTTTTCGAAAGTGTGCGGATCGATTTCAGGCTGTTGCATGGGGTCCAGGCTCATGGAATGCTGCAGTTAACGAAAGAAATTAGCAGAAATGAACCAAGGGCATTTGAAGGAGCAAGTCACAATCGTTCCGCGAGAAAAAGGGTGGTTGAGCACCATGCCCATGGTTGCATACTTCTTTCCTGACTGCGGGGTAGCTGGCAATGCAATGCTTTAGAATCTATGTTTAATGACAATACTACCCACGTACACGCTGTAGTGAAAAATGACGGGAGCATGATGATTTCGAGATCAGGCACGGTGTCATCTTTGAGCGCAGCAAGCTGGAGACTATATTGCTCCGCCAGGCCGGCCGGTAAATTTCCTGACGCTTCCTCTTCCTCCAACACTTGAACCAGTTTGGAAACCATGGAAGGTGCATCCTTCGGATTTGCCACTGAAAGCGGAAAATACGCAAGAGACGTGATCCCAAGACCATGCATGCCCTTGTGTTTGGCGCTAAACTCGAAGTTGATGGTTGACACTTAAAAAAAGTCCAACGGGATGGGCTTACTGAAGTTTCATTTGCTGGGCAGCATATTCGGGATCACGCATCATGTCCCACGTCTCATGTGCATTACTGTCTTTGAGCTCAAAGGATAGACCTATTGGTCAGGTAGTCAGCCTATGAGATTCCCATAAAAGTCAATAGCACTACCAGACAAGAGGTGTTCTTGGACATTTTCACCCACACCAGGAAGATCAATCTTGACATCGACGCCAAGGCGATCTAAGATGTCCTTGCGCCCGATACCAGAGAGCTCAAGCATCTGGGGGTTTTTTATGGTTCCCGCGGAGAGAATGACTTCCTTTCGGGCATGAACTACGTACGCACGGAAGCGATCTGAGCCCCAGCGGAACTCGACTCCTGTAGCTGTCAAAGTGTCTTTCATGGAACGACGGTCAGCCAACAGCACTTTGGCAACAGTGGCCTCGGTAAGAGCCTGGTGCATGACGTCTTAGCGCAAACATGTATTCAAAGTTATGGCCTCACAAATAGATTAAGACGTTTCTTGTTTGCTTGGTAGTACGCAGTTGCGGCGTATGAACGACTGAACGTGTTGGGATCTATAGCTGAACTCGCAATCCAAGTGCCATTGACCTAGACAAGACATCATATTAAGAAGCCTCTAATATTTGGAGCACTCACGTCTCCGCCATATGGATCATTTACTGCTTTGAGTCCCATGTTGCACATGGTCTTCTGGAAAGGTATATCAACCGTGTGGACCGAGGCAGGGGGGAACGACGTTTGTATTGGGCCCTTGGAACCTGGGTGATTCCTGTTGAAAGTATGGGGATATTTCCAAGCGCATTCGTCTGTTGGTCGATGGAATCTATGACTTGAATGTCAGCAGTTTAGCAGTAGTGACAACAATTGCGGTACGTTTCACTCTTATTGCTATATTCTGCATAGCTCCCCCATCCCCATCCCGGGTTTCCTAATCTCTCTATAGCATCCACATCGGCGGCAGGTGGATTGCTTCTCATGCTTAGGCATGCGGTTACTTCCTTATAGCGGAATACTCACATCCATACAGAGAAATTCATGCCAGAGGAACCGCCCAGACCCTTTCCACGGGGCCAGAATAAGCTCCTGTCATTACAATTTGGTTGCTTGACCGTTGAGAACTGCCAGTCATATATTGGATCCCGGAATGTTTTTCCAAATTGAGCAAGAACGTTGATATTGGGATCGTTGAGATTGGCGTGGCCGGCTTCGAGGACGAGAACAGAGACCGAGGGATCCTCGCTCAGTCTGGCCGCGAGCGTCAGGCCTGCGGTCTGTGCACGTTGAATTAATCTCATAAGTCTAGTTCGAAGAGGCTGAATAACCTACGCCTCCACCTGCAATAATATAATCGAATGTTTTGTCTGCAACGTCTGTGATTTGGGTTTCGGTCATCTTGCTATAAGGTATGATGGTAGAAAGGTGTAGAGCGAATGACCTGGTATTACCCACGGAGCGGGTGGTTGGATTTCCACGAGCGAACACTTGAGGGAAATTGCAGATACGTAGAATTCAATAATTCCGCCGACTCTTGTGGTTTCCGGGGTATGGCTACAGGATCAACAGGACTCGACGCTAGAAACCGAATTTCCCACTGATTGAGGCGTAGTTTCTACGAATGACGTTTCTTTGTGCGGCAAGTTAAGTCTAGAGGCCTATTGTATATCTGCCATCACGGGACTTGCAACGCTATATTAGTGTATATCCGAGATGACGCCAGACAAAAGTGGATGTTTGAATTAGTACTGTACCAGTACGACCAAACGGCTCAGGTCGACTTGGCGTGGACGAAAGTTCACCCCAAGACAGTGGCTCTGGCAAGGGGTGGCCAAGTGATGCGCGACGTTTCCAAATTTGACTCTCGGCCATCAGTCTTCCCGAGGAGCCCAAGGCTGCCCAACAGCCGTTTATTCAGTCCCGCAGTTCAAGATAAGATTTGATAAAGGTGTAGAGTGTATATGTTACCAATAATTATTAGCAAACTGAATTGAAAATATCAGGCACACCATTCAGTTGAGCTAATAATTATTGGTAACATATACACTCTACTGTACCTATTACTAAACTAGAGGTCGCCGTGGCGACGGGAGCCCTTGCTTTCTGGTTTGGTTCTTGGTGGATGACTAACCAGCTTTTCGTTCGTTTATGTCTTGAGGCGGGTCTCCGTCAGAAGAGCAGTCCGACTTATTATTGTTTTTATCAGACGGTGCTGCAGTGTAGTAACAGGGAGGATTGTCCCACTGAGTTGCGCGTTTATAGTCCGCCTCATGAACCTGTTCTTGCTGAAACGATCGCGCACGTCAATGGTCCCAAAAAGAGGAACAACTAGCATCGCAGCCAGTATTACAGGTGGCATGAGACTTCATGGAGCTTTGCCTATAGTCATTCCTAGATCAACCGACCCTCAAGGACCCATAAGGAAAGAAACGGTAGATCGTCGCTTTGACATTGGTCTATTCTCGACTCCACCTACTGCGGACCTACAAAGATTCAACAAAAATGCAGAAAGGATGAGCGAAACTACAAGGGCAAAACACGCATCTGTATGATGTCGCTCAGAAGCATGACATAAGTCGAAGCTAGCCGGTATTTCGAGCGTAGGGAGAAACGGGCACCAATAGTTTTGAATTACTTGGGATAAGGCTCGCTGAATGAGTCTCAGTGTGCATTATGTAAGGTGACGATTGAAAGAATTAGCTCAAGGTAGCTCGTATATAGTACATCCACATCACTCCTCTCCAGCGACTGTACATACACGGCCATTGGCAAGTGACGTGAGAGGCCTTTGTACATTCTTTTGACTAACGAAGACGCCGTGAGAACGATTCGAAGCATTTTCTCTGTCAGATGCAACCCTCCTGTGATGATAAAGCCTCTATGCAATCTGGATTGAGTAATCAAAATTACTACAAAAGTCCCCCCCAAAATAAGAAATAATAAAAAATTTCCTCATCGCGCGAAAAAGACCATCCATACAAATAAAGGTATAATCGACAAGTTGTGAGTGACCCCTTGCTGAAGCAAGGGAATCATAAATCATCGTGACAGTCACGCAGCCGCTGCGGCGCCGCAGGACGCGTGAATGCATGAGCCGTTAGTCGTAATGGCAGTACTTATGCAGCTTGCAGGTGATGCATTGAAACGAAACCATGCTCGTCAGGCACCTAGCTGATGTAGTACATGAGACACAGAGAGAGATTATACCTGATTACCATACAATTGAACTGAACTGCCAGCATAGTCTTTTGTACTTAGGGCATACTGTAGTCTAGGGCCTAGGCTGCCGCCTAGCTGGTAATTCTGTTGAACAACTACATACCCGTCATGGGAAAGAAACCCCCCAAAACAATTAAGTTCACTTGTTTCGCGGAACCGAGTCCTGTGAGCGCAGCAAGGCTTACAAAAATTTGGGATACAATTGGGGAGCCGACGATGTACCCAATATTTGCCATACATCACACATCATATCATGATGCAGTAGCTCTGCAGACCCACACTCAGGCTTATCGGTCACGTGTTACAGTAACTCGATCAGTGATACTAGTACCGCTGTCAGTGCATGATGGATCGATGGGATCTTAGAAGGTTCGCGTATAGCATATTGAGGTCCGTTGCGTACTTACCAGCTTGCAAGTACGTGTTCTAAATATTGAACGTTCTGAAATTCGACATCGTGACTAACTCAGACTGGGGGTTCCAAGTTTGCTGTCGAATCCCGAACTGAGCTCAGGCAGCACTTTCTCAGATCACTATAGCTACCATGTTTGTGGTGAATTAACCGTTCAAACATTCATGCCCATCATTTCATTGCTTGATCAGCGGAGCATTTGGTTTCTTATATATGAGTGACGGCTTCCCATCCACTTATCACGCCAATCAAATCCCTCCTTGTATTTCTCCAATTCTTTATCTGTTCTCGCTTCGGTCCTCAGCGTTTTCGCTCTGTGTAGCATACTTGAATGTCGCTCATAGACGAAACCCTCGGCGCACTGGAGATTGGGATTATACTCTCCATTTTTCTCTTCGGTATCTTCACTGTCCAGGGGTTCCTCTACACCCAGCGGAACCACAATGATCCACTATGGCTTAGGTCTCTAGTGAGCCCGCTCCTAAATACATACATACTTATTACTCATTCTGGCTCCCTAAGGTTCTGTTGGTTGGGTCAGCTGCACACCTTTCTTAACGCTCATGGATGACTTAATTTGCAAATTGGAGAGTAGGGTGCTTGAAACTGCACATACGTTCTGCATCTGTATACTTCTGTACAACATCACAGTGACACGTTATGGGATAGTATCCGCCATCTCCGATGCTCCTTTCACTTTGGATTTCTCTGGCGTTATAAGCGCATGGATTGGTGCTGTTATCCAAGTACGTTCTCTGCGTCGAGTTCGCCCAAATGACCGACCACTCACTTACACATGTTAGGCCTTCTTCGCATATAGAGTCAAAGTGATATCTGGCCGACTCCTCATCCCAATTGTATCATGGTCACTTTCTTTTCTGAGGTTGTGCTTTGGTGTTATGATTGGCGTTACGGCATTCCGCTCGAGAACACTATTGCGCTTTATTGGGCAGTGGCACTGGCTGATCACTACCGAGTTTGCGATATCTGCGGCAATTGACGTCTTAAATACGACATCCATTTGCTTTTATTTGTTGCGGAGGCGGTCTCAGTTTCACTCGTGGGTGTTCCGTTTACCTATCCAAATAGAACCTCGGACGATAGCTGACGTGGTGATGAAATTGGATTAGAAGCAGCAAACTTGTGGACCGAATTATACTTTTCAGTATCGGTGAGCATCTTTCCTCCCCATTTCCGCATACTCTGACGCACGAGTATTAGAAACGGGATTAATTACCAGGTACCCATCATACTTTGAAATCAGGAACTCTGGCTGATATCAGGAAAGTATTACAGTATTGGCGATGTTAGCATGTGTACGTCCCTTCCGATGTTCTTACGATTATTCCCCTTGACATGGCATTTGACACTTAGTCCTTGGCTATGCCTGATAACTGTATGTCGCATGGTTTCCCACTGATGGAGAGTGATGCATATTTTCTTCTGTTCAGTAATATACCTCGGCATTTTCATGCCTTACGCAAAACGTGAGCTTCTGAGCGCTTCCTGTCTTCTAACACTAATCTTCGCATTCGACAGTATTTTCTAACTCATTCATGACTTCGTACGCTCATCCACGTGATATCAAAACAATTAATCATAATCATAGACGATATTAAAAACAACAGGCTCAATGCGCGGCAAGAATTACGACAGAAGGCTGGAAACATGGGTGCTGAAGTACTTCAGGGGACCAGCGGATCTGTTGGACGAAACGCTGGAATCTATCTTCAACCCTTGTCTTTCTCGGAGGTACGTATTGTAATTGAGCTGTCGCAGCAGCTTATCGAAGGGATAGGAGCAAAATGGAGCCGTCTCGCTTCAATTAAAGAACATCGATACCGCCACGGGCAAACCTGTGAGATTCTGTTTTCTCACAGTTGTTTAATGTTGAACCTCCCGCTCCGCTCCCCCACCTTCTAGATTACATCTCCACGTCATGCGCCCCCCACTCCCTTCGAAGACACGGGAAATGGAAAGCACTACGAAATATAAGTTGCTACACGGTTTCTTTTGTAGGTATACTTTCTATCGGACACACTAGAACAATATTGTGAATTCATCCCTAGATGCTACGCTCTAACAATTGTGTTTATGAGGCGTGGGTGTACAATCCTATGCACTTTTTGGTTTTTCTTTTTTTTCTTGGAGGGTGGGGTGACATCAATGTAATTCCAAGGGTTTTACTGTAGCAAGTTGACAAAAAAAAAAAATTAGCAACTATCCTTCAGAAAACTACAACGTGGAGCATTGCCTCCCGGTCTTTAAGCTCCAAGGCCATACCCTCAAAATCCAGCGTGACTAGGTGAGTACGGGGGCTACCTGTAAGCCCGATCTCATAACGTTATGGGCACCTGATTATGCCAAAACAGGTGGCCTAGTATCCCGGATCTGTTTACAACTCTAGTAAAGACGAGTCACAACTACCTGAATAATCAAAGCACACAGGACCCATGTGTGCGTTGATTATTCAGGGAGTGTCAAGCCTCATCTGACTGCGATTATAACTGCAGCTTGAACTACGCGTTGTGGGCCTGAGTGGAAAACAGAACAGACAGGCCGAACAGGAAGACTGATGGCCAGGTCTCCATGAAACAGTCTGGCATCTATAGACAATGATCAACACTTTTTGGACTTTGCTAAATTACGGCCTCAAGACATGATGTGACTTGACCCATTCGCCTTAGAAAATACTCAAGGATAACGGTTAGGGAATAATGGTTCGGTCGCGTTCTGCCCTTTCAAAAACAACACAGAGACTGGCAAAGCCGCGGGGTGGAAGTCCAATGTGAACGCTACCTTATCGATTATCTACAAGCAAAGAATATGGCATCATCTCGCCTCAGATCTGAAGGGAAAATAGGAATTAGAAGGACAAAACAGGGTATCCTTAATCAGCCAGTAACGCGCACGTACGTTCATCTGAGCGATTCAGCAAGTCGGGGTCGTCGTGGTCCCATGCAGTGTAGCCGTGTTCCGCCATATTATGGACATTTAAACTGTATCATAGACAGATTCAGCTGATATCCCGGCTACAACGTTATAACGTTAACCATATGCCATGGAATTCTGAGTTGGAGTAGTCGATAGTAAAGATGGACGAAACTAGAATTTTCCCACGCGTGCTTAATGCATGGATCGATCCACCACGGTCTTAGTGGAGAATTATTCTGCCTGGACTTTGCAAGTCTTCTTTGACAGCACTCTGGAGTCTCTTGAATTTTCTCATATCATTCCATGTGTTCCCCCAGCCAATACATGTCAAGGGAAGCGGCACCAGACTTGCTTTGGCAATACTAGTCACACCTCTTTGTTGGCAATGCATGACCCCATGGTAAACTGAGCAGCCAGCATAACCACTCTGTAATCTCGCGTTCTTTCCTCTTCCCTCTACGAACCCGGCATTGCTTTTGTTTTGTTTATTTTTTATATCACACATTCTCACAATAACAGAGGTCTGTTCACACCTTGACTAGCGTATTAAGTAGTACACTAATAATCTCCCTTACGGTGCTGCCATGCAGTCATATTCTGTTGCGGGGGACGCACGTTTTAGTGTACAGTACACTCACGCTTCTGTCGCTCAGATAAGAGTGGGGCTGGGACGAAGATCTAGAGGCAAAGGCTGGCCTGAAGCTGTGCCTTTGACCTGGTAATGTGGACGTATCTAGGTCACTTGTGTACTCTGATCCGTACCTCGAGTATTGTCTATAGGCCACGTTGTTTTGCTGGATGGACCACGGATTAGCACAGATAGTGAGTTGTACGTAGGAGATGAGAACAAGTATCAGTCGATTTGTAGATTCGAGTTGAGCTCTGTCGTTTTTCCGAAAGATAGCTCCAATCTCTCATCCACTATGAGACCGCAGCTCCTCAGAGGTCAAGTATATATATCTCGGCCGACATACTCCGTTGGGCCCATCTGGAGTATACTCGGCAACAACACCCAAAGCCTCGGTCCCAGTAAGTCTTCTTCTGTTGTCTTCCCTGTGGCTGAGCGAATTTCAATGCACCAACCACAGAGAATGAACCTACAAGTGGCCAGATCTATCAGGTCTGGCCTTTTCCAGTCATGCACATCTCTCACACCCAAATGGCACCTCTTCCCATCTCCATATGGCAGGAAAATCTACGCTTGAAAATATGTTTTGCGCCAGATGCGATTCGTCCAGACAAGCATCAATACGGTAAGTAGCTATTCTCTCGTACAGCGGGTTCTCCCTTATGAAAGTGCTGTCCCAAGCTTATCAGTCCGAGCGAACTTTTTTTCCAGAGATTACCATCGGCCCCGTAAGTGTCCTCTTTGCGCGGCCCGCGTCCCGGCTGGGTCATATGATGCTGCTGGAGCACTTCACCTCGATTTAGTACCTATAATAATGTACCGTAATGGCACTTCTCATCTCTAGCTGCACTCGCGCTCTTCTGTGGTGAGAACTGAATTTCTTTATTCGACTCGCGTTTGTAACACTAATCTGAAAGGCGAGCAGAAACGAGGGGACAATAATGACGACTCTGACAAACTTGGCGAATAAACAATACGAGGATGTTGAAGACGTGAAGAAAGCTGATGCGAGGGCGAGCGTGACTGAGATCATGGTCGACACGCAGCAGCGCGCGAAGGCGGAGCGTGCGCTCTTATGGAAGCTTGATTTGCGGCTTATGCCCATGATTGTGCTCATTTTTATCATGAATTATATCGGTACGTTGAAAGCGCCATAATCAAGTCGATCTTGGCCTCATCATGGGGCTTAGATCGCACCGCTGTGACGTCTGCTAGACTCAAGGGTATGGAAAAGGACCTAGGTCTCACAGGTGGGTTCTACCCCCATGTATAGTATATTTCTCCTGGCCTAATATGCCGGCGTCGAAGACCTGCAGTACGACTCTGTCGTGGCGATCTTATATGTCAGCTACTGCCCGATGCAAGTCCCGTCTAATTTGGTATGGTACGCGTCTTTATGCTCGTGGCTTGTGCTCACTCCGCATCATAGATACTAAATAAAGTGACACGGTAAACCAGCCCGCGTATCCTTTGTTTACTGCTTACCTCTGAGTGTCACCCAGCCCATCTCTCTATATTGGTACCCCCAACCAATATATCTATTATACACTCACCTAGTAGCCCCTAGGCGCTTGTGTTATCCTCTGGGGCATAATATCTGCGTTGAATGGCGTACGTCACCCACTCTCGATCTGCACGAGAGACTCAAAGTTTAATTAGATAACGCACAACTACGCTGGTATCATGTTGTGCCGCGTGGCCATTGGCTTCCCCGAGGCCGCATTCTATCCCGGAGCGATGTATCTCCTCAGCCGATGGTACACGCGCAAGGTACACAGGCGCCCTCCCCCTCATGGCCCCCTCACATAAAGTGTATCACAGGAACTGGCCTTTCGTTCCGCAATATTGTATTGTGGGCTGTTGATCTCGAATGCATTTGGGAGTGTACGTGGAATAAGTTGGGAACTTATGATGGTACAGCTGGGGCTGATTCCCTTGTGGCGTAGTTGATGGCGGCGGGGATTCTTGGCAATATGGAGGGAACGCGGGGGATAAGAGCGTGGCGATGGTGAGAATTTCCTCGTGTCGTATTGAAGAGGGCTGAGCTCAAGCTTCTTCTTGAGGTTATTCTTCATCGAGGTAGGATCTTCCTTCGCTTGAGTGTTTACTTGCTTAATGTCATACACAGGGCGCCATAACGATCGTCATAGGCCTGATGACTATGTACGTCCTTTTGATCCTTTCATCCGTATCCCAGTTCCCATCCGATCCCTGTCCGTCCCAATTTCTTACGCAATACTCCAGGTTCGTCCTCCCAGACTACGTATGTCTGCATGCACCCCATTATCCCGTCAATCCCACTTTTGTACTCATAATTGGCGAATTAACATACAGCCGCACAATACGCGCTGGCTCTCTCCTGCCGAACGTCGTCTTGCACAGGCACGCCTCGCAGAGGACGCGGGTGAGGCGGATAGCGACGGTATCGGGGACTCGTGAGTGACACCCTGTTTTGAGTGCGTATGTCGACTAACAAGTTTCTTCCTGTTTCTCTTTCCTTTCCTTTCTTTACTCCTCTACAAGAGCGTGGTCCGGGCTGAAGATGGCGTTAAAGGATGTCAAGGTGCTTCTTTTCATGGTTATGTCGTGTGTACAATTGGTGGGACTAAGCTTTGTCCTCTTCTTCCCTACGTGCGTGTTTCGTTTGGTTGTCGTGTACTACATCGCTATTGAGCGTTTTCCTACGGTTTCTTTCTTTCATGTTAAATTTCTTTGCGTGCAGGCTCGCTGCCACACTTGGATTCTCAACAACAATCACGCTACTCATGGCCGCGTACGTGTGCTCTATCTAACCGCATTGTATGACTGATCCTGATGCCTTCCCGACATTGATGCCCAATTTCTGACTCCTTGCCTGCTCCTTGTTTAAATTTCTCTCGCATATCAACCGTGGCACAGTCCTCCATGGATATTCGCGTCAATTGCTTGTCTCGTCAATGCGTTTCACGCGGGTTAGTGCACGCGGGTGTATAGTGTTGATGTACTTCCTGATCCCTCTTCCCTATCTGTTCTTCCTTGCTTACCCAATACGCTCTGACCCTCCCCGCCCATCCCCACTACTGACTCACAACCCATTATCCACCCCTCTGCTTCCTTTCACGCTTCATACTATCGCACTTCACTATACACCGTGTCGAACTCCAGACAAATCCGGTGAACGCTTCTTCCACATCGCGGGATGGTGGTGGGCTGTCATGATTGGGTACGTGATCTCCCTCGCCACGATGGCCGTCGGGGGGAGATACTTGAGTATGTTTTTGATGGCCTCGGGGTATGCTGGTGAGTGGCTTTGGGTTGCTTTGCTTTGGCCTCGGGAGGTTTTATCTTCACTTGGAGTTGCGCTGAATTTACCCCTCCAATGCAGGCTTCGCATTAACATTGGTATGGGTATCAAATGTAAGTAATCTGACACACTGGTTACTATGCTGTCGACCCCAATCCCTAATTTAGGCGATCCCCCGTCCGCCTGTTAAACGTGCAGCAGCGATGGGTCTCGTGAATGGCTGTGAGCACTCACACTATACTTTGTGAATAGCTTTTGCTGATTTTTGAGTTGGCATATGATGGTGTAGTTGGGAATATCGGGAGTTTGTGAGTGTAGTTTGTGTAGTTTTTGGTGTTTGTATCATGGTTTTTCTACCACACAGAATCGGCTCCTTTATCTGGAAAGCTAACTGGGGACCACAGTACCATCAGAGCATGATCATTGCGTTGTGTACGCTCGCGTTGAGCTCGGTGCTGTCACTTGGTGTGTATTAAATCGTTCTTCTATACCTAGTTCATTCATATCTCTTCCGTTATTTTGTTTCGTGCATTACCTACTACATGCAATCATCTTGAACGCCCTCCAATTCGTGTCGCCTTATTCTTCCTTCCGCTTTGGTTTTCCTTCTCTCCCACGGCTCAACAGTTATACGTCAAATGCTTATACGGGAGAACCGCCTTCTGGACGCGCAGGATATGCTGGTGCTGATGGGCGCGAAGAAGGAGCGGGTTGAGGAGTATGCCCGGTGTGAGTTATAATTAGCTGATCTCCTTTTTTGACTCAACGCACGCGGCTAGTGGAGGGTATCTCATTCGAAGAGGCTGTGGAGAGGAAGAAAGGGTTTAGGTACCTTGTGTAAGGGGCGCTGAAGCCAGTAAGTGGAGGATGGATGTGGATGAGATTCGGGGTAATACAGTGCCCCAGGATTTTGATGGAGATCCAGAAGTTATTGCATACCTTGTAGTTTTAATTGTAACTTTGGGTTAAGTACAGTACTGATCGATACAGGGACATCGATCACCATGCCAGACACGATACAGAAGAGAGGGAACGGTCGATAGGTCGGATGGCGGAAATTAGCCTTTGGGCTAAGATCTATTCTTGCGTGCTCCTGACAAGTAATCTTCCCAAAAGGAGCACTCACCTTCCTTTCAGATCATCTCCCAGGTTTTGTCGACCTTGCGTCCGAACTCAGCCCCTGAGTACGTAGCATAAACATTAGATACCCTCCGTATAACCAACCCAAAACAGATATATCCCGCCATATGATTGGGGTGCGTGGACTCGAGGTGCATGAAGAAACTAAAACTTCAATAGAATACGCTGTAGATTAGTATAGATCTGGGGTAGCACAAGAATGGATCTGCTGTCTACATCCACCTAACTAGATAAGCGCATTAGGTAATGTTCCCACGCTTGTCGGTTAACACCTCCAGCGGCCAAAGCCTTGAAAGTGAGCATATAACGGACCCGGTACATATATTATTCAGACTAAAAAAAATCTTGTAATAATGAAGTACAAAAAAAAAAAAAAACATAAAACAAAGGAATTTTTCTCCCCCACTTTCACTTATATCCAAGTTTTATTGTATCTGCCAGGTGCACAAAGAGGACCAACCACTCACTGACCTGACCCTCCCTCATAATGCTTGGGGGGGGGGGGGGTCCCCTGAACCAGGTTGGTTCATGTTTTGGAACCGTTGAACTAAACTCTAAACTGTGGTGTTAATCACAATTATAAAGTTCAAT
>QFFB01013100.1:0-12458 GCA_003316465.1 Ramaria cf. rubripermanens
CCCTATCACTATAACGCACCCGACACTTCGACCTCGCTTTGCTTTTCAGATAAAATAATAAAATATAATGCAGTTGTTTGTGGGCAAAGAGACTACAACTGTGGGTTGACTGGTACAGAGAATGAGTTGTACAACCTGTTCTTCTGGGATATAATGCAGGTGACTTCTTGTGATGGTGACCTGGCTTTGTGTGACACATGATGTAGACTTGTGACTTGTGACTTGTGATGTATGCGTGGCTATGTCCTGTGACAAAGCTTTGACTTGTGCCCTAAACTTGGGACTTGACTTGACTTGAGTGTAAGACTTAAGAGAAACTTGACTTGAGAACTGAACTTGACTTTTTTATTGTACTGAAAGACTGAACCCTTTATATATACATCCCCAAGCTACAATGATGTCATGAACTGCGATGGGTTGAGTCATATGATGAGCAAGCAGGTCTGAGTCAGAATGAGTCCTGGTGAGAATACAAAACACAAAAGGGGAAACAATGGAGAAATTACAATAGCAAAAGTAAGCAAGAATGTGTCATATAGGGGTAAAGTATGGTGAATGAGTAATAAAAGATCCAAAAATAGAACAAATATGAGTCATGATGAGAAAAGACTAACTAAAATAGAAACGAGGTGAGTCATTCTGAAACGAAGTGAGTCATAAGAAGAACACTATAAATATCCACCAATCATAGTTGTACAAATGGTCCATTTTCTCTGAGATGAGTCATGATATTAGTCGGCACAATTGAGTCATAAGAATGAGGGTGATGAATCAACAACAGAAATAACTCCTGAGCTTCTCCTTGATCCACTCCCATGATAGAACACGAGTTGTATATGGTCTTGAGTAGCTCTATGATGAAGGTTGAGTCAGATCGACATGGGAGGGTTGGTTGGGTATGGAGCCCAGAATTCTGCCTTGTATTCTTCCCTTCCTTCATTGTGAATGACCTTGCCCATATATCCAAGGAATGTGAATGGCTGCGCATCATCTTGGAAAAATACGGAATCTCCAATGGCATATGATTTCAGAGTATAGGGATGTGACTTCTTCATTAATAGCTATGCTGCTTTAGGGGATTGGGGGTGAAGCATATCCTGTAGCTCAGCATGTCTTTGAATATCTTTGGAATCAAGTGACCATTTTGATAATGAAGGTGATGTTTGAGACTCAAAGGTCTGAAGGGGAATAGAGTTTGAAGCTGCATTGATGAATGGCATGCTGATAATAATGATGAACTGATAAATTAATGGCATATGGCTGCATAGTCTAGCTGGGCTGAACTGAGACAATGGAATAGCTGAGATGAAATAGATGTGTGTGGAGCTTGGAGTTTTTAAAGACTCCTTGGAGTTTGAAGCTTTTAGATATGTGTCGTTCAATTTTCCTTCAGCAGCTTGACTCGACTTGTGAAAGTCACTGAACAGGAAAATCAACTGAACAGCTTGTCTTGGGTATTGGAGTGCTAATTGGCAAGAAAATCAATTGTCAATCTCACTCTGTAGAAATTTCACCTAGAGTGTTAGTCTGGGTGGATAAGTAGAAAAGCAACTACTTAACTGAGAATCAATACAGAAAAGTAACTGTATGACCCTAGCTGGGGTTAGCAGCTTAGTAAGATATGCAAGTCATGTGAGTTGGTGAGTTGCATAGAAGAAGCTAGATTGCTAGATCAGATTGTGCTGATCTGAGAGTGTCAGAGTGGCCTCCTTATATATTGTATTGTATATAGGATTATGCAAAGTGGGGTTCTTCTATCTATTAGGGGAGTGATGTCATAGTGATGTCATATGTAGCTATTTTAGTATCTGAAACACACCCTGTAATTATTGTGGTGTGTTTGTGCAAGGAGGAACAAGAATAGATAACCAATCACCTGCTCTGGTTTACAAGCTTTACATGGCTTTGCACGGCCCTGTAAGGTTTTAGGGGTTTGTTTGGAAAGGTTGTGCATTGTTTGGCCTTTATCTGTCCAATGAGCTTTGCAGGTTTCAAACCCTGGTTTCCTAGCTTTGTACTTCTTTGTGCAGCCTTGTACTATCCTGCACAGCCTAGCACAGCCTTGGTTGCTAGGGCACAGATTAGAGGGTGTGCTGGGTTTGAAGTATCTATGGATGCAAAGCCTTGTGTAAGCTATGGAGGCAGAGTTCAAACTCAGTGGCTGAGTCTTGAGTTAGCCAAGGTGTCAGAGTTGTGGGTGCTTGAGGGCCCACAACTCCAAACTTGTGGGTCGCAGTTCATTCTGATCAGAGTTTGAATCAGCTGGACCGGAATAGAATTGTGGGTCCATGTGGGTCCATCACTCAGCAAGACAGGTTTGAGTGTTTTTGAGCCAGGGAAGGTATGTAAAATGGCGAAAAAATAAGGAAAAACTCAAGGAATATTTGAAAGCTGTTTCCCCATCAAAAGCTGCATGTATTGGCTAATTTATGAGGAGGAAAAAGGGTTTTACAGAATTTTTAATCCTTTTTTCGAGATATTCTAAGCAAAGGTGGTTCCTACATAGCATCTTGACTCAGAGAAGGTGGTGATTTGGCAAATGGGAGACAAGAAGTGATGAAATGTCTGGGTAAAGTGTCCACATGAGTAGTAGATAGAAATAGAGAAAATGATTGGAATAGAAGAAATGAAGCTAACTAGAAAGTTGATATGATAAAATGGAATAGAATCGATTCATTGTCCTTAAATATCCTCTTCTTCATTCTTCATAACATTTAACATTCATGTTGTCACAAGACTGATGACAGATGGTGGATTGCTTCTGTTATGGGCATGTAAACTGTAAGATAGAGAATGCAAGGTGGATCAGAAGGGACTTTGGCTTCAGCTTATATGCTGCACCTCTTGAACAATCACAAGGTCCCAATACTTCAGAACAGAGCAATCAAGTAATGTAGCACAGTCCCACAGTACATGTGGAAGTGTGGAAGTAATGATGGTGGTGTACTAAGAACACCATGGACAGGGTTATAATGTAGTCAATATTTGAACTGAGGTAACTAGTACAAATACAGGGGTTTATATACTAGAAGTGGGTAAGAGTAATGAGTTCCAAGTTGGAGTGGAAGAGGTATACAATGCAGATCATGAGCAGAGTAGGGGATCATAGCACAGGGAGGGGATATAAGTATGATATCTAAAAATGTACCCTTGCTGATGGAGGGGCCATGGGGATTGGAGAGCTGAGTAAAGGTAGGTTAGTAACAGAAGTGATAGTGTGGAAGGTGGAAGATGGAAAGTGTGGAATGTACAGATGTAACAGCATCACTCACATGATTACCCTGCATATGAATCAGGAACATCAGATTAGCATGCTTACATATCACGTAAGTTCCAGGCCCTTGGAAGGGCATGCATTAGCTGCAGCATGTGGAAGGCTACAATGAGACAATAGAAAATTTAGAATGTGAGTGGAGTAAGGTACTAAAGGTACTCACTGAATTTGCTGCTCACAAGACAGATCACAGGAAGAATGACACTTGATATACAGTATATCAAGGCATTCAAGACAGTATATCAAGGCATTCATGACCTTTTCCATTTTTGTCTTTTCCCCTATCATTTCATTCACTGGCTACAATTTTTGTTCAGTGCTATGATTTTATTTACAATATTATAGCTACTATCCCTGTATATCTGATAACCACATTATGATTTCCATCACTGTCTACTCCACAGTAGCTGTATGCATGTATTGTTGTGATAAAAAGGAGTATATGCTGTATGCTATAGAGGATATTCATAAAGCCTATGTACTACAAGATAGGAACATCTATAGTAAATATTACAAAACTACTAGTTTTAATTGTTATTAATTGATGGTTTTTTTGTTTACTTTGGTAATGGTGTGACAATGCTGCCTGGACTTTCACTCATGCTTATTCTAAAACTCCGGACTTCCCCTATTCACAGTTGTATATAAGAATCAAGTAGTCTCATGTGATAATCTTATTGGTTCCCAGTCACTCTCATCTCCATTTTTATCACTACTGGGGCACATAAGTACTGTGTAACAAGTTGAGGTGCACATTATTGTGTACAATGAGGCGCATTTCATTGTGTATCACTCTTCATTCTTCTATTCCCTCTTCTACATTTTATCACTAATATATATGAATATTGTAATGTTATACCTTTGAAACAACATCAATAAGTGTAAAACTTCTGTATGAGTACATTCATCTTGGATGAAAAGATATCTCAAATGATAATATGAGGGGTTGGAGATAGATGGATCACTGGGATATACAGAAGAGGTATATGGTACATAGAATAAATATATTGATGAGATGATGTGTATAATAGATTCTAGTACCGATTGTATGAGAAGATTAGTATAAGATATAATAAAAGATGTTAGAAAAACAAAAATACTATCACCAATCAGGATGTGGATCACTTTCCTCATTTTATTAATAAATAATTAGATACTTGAAATAAATTTTTAAAAATTTGTGAGAATCTTTAATTGCATGTGAATTATATGCCTATCAATTTTTATTACCAAACAAGTCAGAGTTTGTGTTGCCAGAGACATCCGATGTGCAAGACAGGATGTAGATCAGGATGCCCGCGATTTTGGGTCACACTTTGTCACAATTGTTAACATTCACCGCAGCCTGCCAGTCTGTCACACTCTGCATGCTTGAAAGTGAACCTGGCCATCCAGGTAGCGTACTAAGACCAGCATCGTGTATATAATGTGTTTTACATACAATATATGAAATATGATTTTTACCAATTATTTTAAGGCTGAATGACTGCATAGGGAGGCTAAAAGCATGTGCTACCTGCATATATAGCCCCCCATCTTCCAACACAGCTGCTTTTTTTCATCAAAAAAAATGTAGTTATATTCTTAATATGTTGATCGTAATTGTCAATAATTTTTGACACCCCCAAATGTTCCAGGGGTGGTGGAATGTGCAAGTCATCCACATCCTGACCCGATCCACATCCTGATCAGTGATAGTATGGTATACTAAAAATGTATACATTATCTGAAAAAGTTCAATCACCCTCCTATGACATCACAACAATGACCAAGGATACATCACTCATGTGATTACCCTGCATGTGCATCTTTGATACCTGATTGGCACACTTACATATCATGCAAGCACCTGATCATTGGTGAAGTAAAAATAAAGTAAAAAAATATTAGAGTAAATAGAAAGCTGTATTGAGACAATGGGGCTTGCAGGATGTAAGCCAGATGGAGCATTAAACATGCCCATCATGTTGAGTTGCTTTCAAGATGAAACACAAGATGAATGACCCCTGACATAATTATGTCAGGAGACTGAAATCACAACCAACTTGAATATGTCACTGTGTGTTGTTCATTGCATCATTCAAGTATTCATTCAAACCAGGCATGTGACCAAGGCTCCCCAGGTATATGCAAAGAAGGGAAAAGCATCTCTATTGAATACCAAGTGTGTTAATGTGAGTAAGATTGATTAAACACTGTATGCTTGCTGTCAGTTCTAGCTTGTGCTGGCCTTGCTTGATCACAACCCTGGCCTGTACCTCAATGAGCGGGCAGCTCAGCTATTGGCGCAACATCATATCTTGGAATCCCTTGCAACCATCCAGAGAACCCTCAAAGTCCTTGGGCCAACCTCTAAAAAGGTGTGTGTTTTTTTTTCCACAGATGAACTGTTGCAATGACTGCCCTCCTAGCTCTCTAGAGTCACTGCTGAGCACTCTGAAACTGCATGTAATGATTATAGATTTGAACTCAGTGGTGAATCTCCCAAGCAGCTCATTTTCTGCTATGAAAGCTCAGTCAATCTACACACAACTTATCAGCTGAAGGGTCACACAATGAAAGTGAGACATGCATGCAAGACAGCCCACTTCCAACATGGTGCTCAGTATATATTGTTATCTATTTCTGTTCTCAGTGCTCATTGTTTGGATTCAATTAGGTATTCCATTCTGCCTGCCATAACACTTGAAGGCTACATATACACTGATGTCATTTAAGGCTCATTCAACAGCAACACATTCATAGCTTTCTTGGAAGAGCTACTGAGAAGTTATGAATCCGTATCCCACAAAACACAGTGTCCTTGTCATGGATAACTGTGCTATCCATCATAACAAAGGTGTTCAGGAGATGTGTGATGACAGATATGCCCCCTCTATTTACTATTGTCTCTCTACTTATTGGTGGAACAGAGGTGTAAAACTAATTTACCTCCCACCCCAACCTCAATCCCATTGAGTATTCATTCTCATTTATAAAGTCTTTCATTTTCCAGCACAATTCTCACTTCTGAGCCAAGATCACAAGTGGGTAGAAGGTGAAAGCATATGCATTTTTATATGAGGTGTTATCTAATGTAATATTAGGCTATGCCTGGGGTTGGTTTTGCTATGTAGGTTGTTGTAGATACTATGTCTCCCCTTATCCCTCTATCTTCCCTCATTTCTCCTCATTCATTGACATGCTAAGCCCCAAATCCCTTTCTTCACATATCCCAGTCTACTTACTTGTCATAATTTTAACTCACACACACGGACACGTAGCTTCATCAAAAGGACTATTATTATCACTACTATTCTGTCCATTTTTGCTACTATCCCCTTTCACATACCTTTTGCGATCTCAATACATCTCCTTCCTCTTTGTCCAATGCACACACCAAGTTCCCCCTCCAAACGCACCGAGTTCTCCAGAGCTAAACCATGGTCTAACCAACATACTCCATGCACAAGACGAGGGATGATCCCAAGATGCAACACCTGACTGAGTTGAGAAAACAACACCGAGGACATGCACTCACATGTCACCACACCCCCTATCCAACCCTGAGCGAGCTCAGTACCATTCCGAGCCCCATGTTCCACCCATATGACCGAGTCACCATGCATATCAGCACTGAGGAGTAGGCACACCATTCAGTGACCACTCACCAAGCACCATGATGCAGAGGTACCCCGAGTCTCACTGTAGTTCATGACTGACCCTCTCCTTTCGTGTTTCCACATGTTCATGTACATAGTACTTAACTAGCCTGTAGCATTTGGTGTGATCACAGAGAATCAGATCTTCCTTTGAGTCTTACCAGCCGAGCCATTTGCATTTGAGTTAAGCTATCCCGAGTACTCATCTCTCATCGCCTTGTGACATAGGCATATTCTCGCTCTAATACAATCTTATTCAACATAAGTATTCACCCATACCTTTATAACATAGGTTATGTCTGATACATGCCATTGGATCTTGTAGCTGCTGTAGTTATCTTGCCTTATAGTTGCCATACCTGCTGTAGTTATTACTGTGGTAGCTTACATGCTGATTTGTCCCATCAGTGTGTAATGCATAGGTCATGCAATGCAGCAATGATATGAAATTTAAAAAATCTATCACTGTTTCTTGCTAGCGTGAAATTCTACCTTTGTAAAGAAAGAATGATTCCTAAAGATCTACCCATCTACCCCAGTGCACCTCATCTAATGTTTACCCAGGATATGCTTCATCTCATTCCTCACCACTTTTACAATGAACTTAGCCATCCCAGGCTTGGAGTTGTAAGGTGCTGGCTCATAAAAGGCTTCATTCTACTTACAGATCTTGTTGATTTCAAAGAATTACTCATCACAAAGAGACTTAGTGATAGTGGCTAGTGCTGTGCAATGCCTGGGGTGTTTCTCAGAGAGATCCTTGACAAATTCAATGATGGTCAGATACATATGTCCTATGACAGAGAGATTTGGGTTCTCATCAATCTTGGGTGTAGCAATGGGCATAATATTCTGCTGTATCTGTTGGTGGATTCAACCCTATGCCATTCACCTTTGTCATGTTTACTAACAGTGCCATCATCAGTGTGTTCATCATTCACCCACAGATGTAAGTGAGGTTGTCTGGCCCTGTGGGGGGAGAATGGTACCCTTTCCAGAGCTGAGCAGAGGTGGGCCACTGTGACTGCCATAGAATGCTTCAAATACTGGGTATAAGGGATATTGTCCAATGTAATGCCATATGTTTTGCCAGCCTATTCACTGTCAGTTAGAGAAGAAGGAACATACTTGATTTGGAACTCACCATGCTCAATGCCCAGGTCTGCACCAACTGTGTAGGCAGAGTAACAGGCACACCCTGCTTGTTGATTTTGTAAGCAATGTTTGGGCTGCAAGTTGCACACCATTCCAAATGGGACCACAGCATAGTGAATGCTTCTTTGAGCTGTTAATTATGCTTTCCCTGGACATCTAAGTCATGTGAAATATAAGAATAGATGGGATATATTTACCTGATTCCAATGATGACTCAGTGACAGTCACAAGCTTCTTTGTTGTTTTTTGCCTTTCACCATCTTTCCCTTTCCCACATCAAATAGCTTGTCATCATCATCAATATTCCCCATTTTGTCATCTGTTGAAAGGCCATGCACCTCAGGGGCAGGGCAGAATTTTATATCATCAGATATCTTTACCTTTCTGGGTCAACCCCATCCTTTTTTTTCACTGAAGGGTTGGCAGGTGGATCAACAACCTTTATCCCAAGAATGTCAGCAGCATGCTCTCTGCTGTCCTTGAGAATATACCACTTGTGTTCAAGATCCTCCTTGGAGTTGTGCTCAGCAGGAGGTTGAGGTTGCTTGGTAACAGCATTATCAGTAGGAGCAGATTGGGCTGTTCTACATGTGCCCACTGGCAGGGTGAAGGTTTGTATCACTGCATGGCAAGTTCTCATGGGCCTAATACTGCCAAACAATCCACTGGAAGTGGATATACATCAACAAACCTACAGCTTCTGGTATTTTGTATTAGTTCTACTTCATCAAGCATCTACTGTGAGGATGTTCTCTGAAAAGCCATTACCCTTGAAGACAAGTCCATAAACATCATTGACAATGTGAAAGTGATGATCCAGGACAAGCAAGGGTATGTAAGGCTGCTGTGTTCAAGGCTGAGAACAACCACTACCATGCACCCCATTCTTTCCTACCAGAACCACCATATATTTCCCCCTGAAAGTCATGAGATAATGGTCAGTCTTTCTGACTACTATATCATGAAGTGGCTTAATTTATGGTATGTTTCACACCAGCCTCTGTTGTATACTCTAACCTGATCATCAGTTTGTATGATTGTCAAATTACTGACAGGAAACATGAATGTATATATATCAGGCATCAATGGATGCCATTATGTTTTGAATAATACTATTACTTACCAAGTGCAGTCTGATACAAACCAGAATGCCTCATCACTGATAAACATTCATGCTATTCACATGAGATTTTATGAGTTAAAAAAATCATTTGTGGCTCTCATATGGTAAGTTACCAATCTCTTTTTTTTTCTTACACAATGAGACTGTTTTCCCCCTCTATTCCAAGGCACCATCTAACCTCAGACTAGCCCTTCTGCCTCCCAAATCTGCTTCTTCTTCCTCTATCATCACACTGCCTTCCCTTGGTATGGGGATTTCTCCACCACTCACTGATGGAGGTATGAGCTGGGGATCATCCTTGGTGGCAGTTGGCATCAAGTGGGACATCACACCCCATGGCGGTAATCTCAACTGCCCCCACTGCTTCAGTGTTAGCAGGTGGTGTTCCATGTGCCTTGATATGGTCCAGGACTCCAAGTCTGTAAGAAAAAAGATAAGTTTTCAGCATAAAAATGAGTAGATAATTTACTTACAACATTGCCACACAGTGCCCAGCCATTGTAATCACTTGCCTAACCCTTTGGAAGTTGAGTGGGTGTCCCAAAGTTGATGGCAGCAGTGCCTGCACTTGTGACAGAGAGTGTGGCCAAAATCATGCAACAAGTTCTGGGACTCATGCTAAGGTTCATCTATTGTTGGTGAATGTGTCAATGAGCCCAAAGCTAGTATGTAAGTGTAGTGGTGGGGGAAGTGGTGATGGTGGCTAATGCTGATGTGGTGGCTGCACTTGTTGTTATTGGTGTGGGTAGTTGTCAGTGCAGGAATATTCAACTAAATCCAATGGCATCAGAGACCTGGTAACTAACAATGGTGCAACAAGCTGTTTAGAAACCAGTGAGTTTTCCTACTTATTAAATAACAGCATTACCCTGCAGGCCAAAGGAGGCAGGTGATGTAGTGATACAAAAAGACATTCAAGCTCTGAGCAATGCACCCCTGGTACATGTTGACTTAGTTTAGTTGGGCTAGAGCTTTCATGCATTGGGTTGGATACAAGGTGAGTGTTCTTATTTACTATAACACTGAGATCTCCACTTCATTTATCAGATACAATGCTCGAGTTTTGATTTCTTGTTATTGCTATTACTTACCAATATGCATAGGTGTGTGTGTGTTGTTTTCTCTCAGAGTCATATTAGGAAGTGGCAATGCCACCATTGTCTTAATTTTTTGTACACTCAGTCAGTTATTATGCTGATTTAACACTCCAGTTATCTTTTTCTTTGAGAGTATACACTGGGTAAAACATCTGGTTTATGTCCTGGTTATAGAGTACTTATATAACTGTTGTTATTCAGCCTACCATCTATGGATTGTTTCTCCTATTTCATATTGAGTCTCTTGTAAATATTTGTAATATAGATTTTATGGTGGGGAATATGATTCAAGCTCTGAAGTGAAGCTGAATCAAGTAGAGGTCTGATATGAGAGAGAATTTTGAGATATTTGCAGTATATGCAAAAGATCTTTAACAACTACTTCATTTATCTGCTGTAAGTGTCATTTACTTTCTGATGGTAGAGAATAGACAGGAGCCAGGTGAGTAGATGGGAGGTCGAAAACTGTTTCTATTCAGTGGTTACTGTAAGAACTTATACTTCGAAAATGTAAAGCAAAGCATTGAGTGGCAAACAAAGACTGAGACAAAAGAGATTCTGAAATCTAAAGAAAATGCGGAACATAGATGTGTCCACTCTAGCTTAAAGCATACTTGGTTAAGACATGTCTGTGGGCACTTGCATACACATGTTGGCTCCTCAATCTGCAACTAGACAGTGTAGCTGTCTTACATCTCCTCATGCCGCTTGAAAGAACTCCTGACTCTCTACTCATCCTTAGCATCCACAACCTCCTCAACCTCTTCATCAGCAGGAACCTCTGCAGCATCAACAATGCTGGTCACATTGATGCAAGTGTGCAATTGCAGGTAGTAGGGGATGAGTTGAAAGGTAGCATATGGGAGTTTGGCAACAGCTCCAGTGAGTTCTGCCAGTAGGTATGCACCATTCTGAGTGCACCTGACTATGATCATTGGGCCTAGGTAATCCAGTTTTGACTTTTGAGAGAGATCGTTCTCCACACATGTGTTTCAGATGAGCACAAGCAAACTGGGAGAGAAGTTGTAGTTGTGAATGGTATGTGCATGATCCCTTTCAAATTGTTCGATTGATGAGTAATGTGCCTTCAGAACACAGTCATGAATGGCTGCCAGGTTACCATTGCATTTCTCCAACTGCCAGGCCCGAGTCACAACCAACTCAGCATCTGTGAGTAGCTTCTCAAGCTTGGGCACAAAGAACGTTGCCTCTGCTAGATTGAAGGGTAAGACCACCTCTACGCCATGAACCATGTAAAATGGTGAATAACCCATTGCTTTTCTCACAGTGACATGGTCTTCCCAGAACACAAAGGGTGCAACCATTTGCCAGCACAACATGTCACCCTCACAGGCCTTGACTATGGAATCCCTAATTGTTTGGTGGCTGTGTTCCATGACTCTGTTGGCCTGCTTATTATATGGTGAGATGTGAATATGGTTTATGTGGTATGTTTTGCTAAGCCATTTGAGTCCAGCAATGATAGGAGCCCTGTTGTCTGTGATGATTGTCTCCACCCCTCCCCATCTGCACAGCAAATTTTAAAAGATAAACCTCCCCACAGCAACTCCTGTCTCCTTCTTCAACTTCATCCACTCCAGGTAATTTGTAAGGCTGCAGCGCGCTTGAACAAGGTACCAGAAACCCTGCGCAACTGGAAAAAGAGCTATGTCAAAGTATGCTTTGCAGAATAAAGGTGCAGGAATTGATGGTGTTGGCAGAATGAAAAGGTGTGCTGTATTCTGGATTTGACACTCGTGACAGATCCTAATAAACCACACAATGTCACACTCCAGTCCCAACCACCAAAAGTGGTCCAAGAGCATGTGCCATGTAGAGTAGAGCCCCTTATGGCCTAGCTTGTTATGCACCTGCTTGATTATGGTAAGTCATCTGCCCCTTTTAATCACCAGCTGGTGACACCCTGACTCTTGCCTCCTCCACAGTCATCTATCCTTCACAAAGAACAGCCAAGCATAGCTGAGAAACCTTTTCAAAGGCTTTTCCTCTATACCCGCTAGCTTCTGCGCCAATTCCAAAAACTCTCACACCTGCTCCAATACCATGTCCTTCTCCTCATCCTTTGCTCACTGCAGAATCTGAAGGTCTGCAGTGGGCCCACCTGTCAGGGAAAAAAACCGGAAACCGCAGTGCACCCTGCACAGATC